>JAQZBX010095984.1:0-11851 GCA_029593785.1 Cabassous unicinctus
GGGGAGCCCGGGGCGGAGAGAGGCGGCGGCGGCCGCAGAAGCCGAGGGGCACGGCCCCACCGCTTTGCCTCCTCTCTCGGCAGCCTGTCGAGGGAACCGCCACCGTGGGTAAAGCTAAGCCCTTAGCGGGTCTGAGTGTGTCTCCGGCAGGCCTCCTCTTACGTCGTCAGATATTTTTATATGTGATGCAGTTACATTTGGCCTAAACGTGTTTGGCAATTCTTTTGAGCTTCAAGGGGCTACGATTTCTTATATGTCAAGATTTGTTGATAATGTTCTGTTTTGATGACCATGATTTTATAAACTTTAATCATTTTATAAACTTTTTTGATTTTTTTTTTTTAATGTGACCTAATGTTTCATCTTTCTTCAAGCCCAGGTTTTAGGTTTGTTGGAGGAGAGGGATCTTACATTCTCTTCTAGACCCTCCATGGGCACTTACTGCCCATGAGGGTGTGTGTTTTCAGCATGTGTAGAATAGTGTTTGTATTATTTCATTCATTTTCCAATGAGAGCAGGATTTAGTTGGCCTTTTGTTGTCGTTGTTGTCCAGGGCAGTGGGCCTGTAATTTTAGAGAATAATCTGGCATCACCCTGATGCCCCTGGCCTAGGCCATAATCGAAAAGCTCCTTTAGATAGAATTGGAATCTTTTTTCTTAGCTACGGATTCCTTTCTTCTTGCTTACATTGGAACTCCTGTGCCCATACCTCATGACCTTTTCTTAAAGTGACGTTCTGTGCATTTGGTCAGATAAATACTTGAAAAATTATTTCCTTTTTAAAAAAAAATAAGCTGTGTCTCAGGATGTAGGGCCTGAAAGTCAGAGTTGAGCATGTCCTCGGGCTGTTGAAGTCCAGTGTGGCTGGAATCTGGTTGTAGCGGGAGTGTAAGTGGAAGGTAGGGGAGACGTTGGCAGAGGCCACCCCATGGAGGAACCTGATTGCAAGAACGGTAAACAGGCATTGAAGGCTTTTAAGCTAGAGATCCAATTTGTACTTATAAAAGATCACTCTGGATTTTTGTTGAGTAGATCCTAGGGGTGCAGGAGTGAAATTCAGAAGACCAGTTGGGAGGTGGCTGTGATGGTCCCGGCCAGAGATTGTGATAAGGGCAGGGGCAGTGGGAATGGAGAAGATGCCTGGCCTTGAGGGGTGGTTCATAGGGAGAGCCAATGGGATCTGCTGTGCTGAATTAGGAAGGGGCCAGGTTTAGGGGGAAAGATGAAATTAGGATGACTCAGATTTCTGAGTTGAGCGACTGAGTGAGTGGTGGTCCCTGAATTGGGGGGTTGTGGGTGGGTGGGAGGATAGGTTTGGGATGGTAAAATCTAGAGTTTAAGCATAGATTTCAAAGTGCTTAGCCCAGTGTCTGGCCCAGAGAAGATAATCAGGTCTTTTGCCTACACCAAGTCTAGCTGCTTATTATTTCACTTCATTTCATAATGATATAATTATTCTAGTCGATGGAAAGGGCTGCAGTAAGATCATGGAGGTCAGAAGTTCAAGTGATGTTTGGGAGCCTGCTAGTAGACCCATTTGATTGGAATGGTATTTTGGGGAACAGTGACAAGGAAAGTTGGTGCAGTGACCCATGAGAACGGGAAGGACTCTTACGGCACTAGGATTTCATTAATGTCACTTTAAAATAGAAAAATCCTTCACACATCAACTTGGGCTCCTTTTACAAAGTGAGCTAAATTGTTAAGGTGCCTACATTTGAAGGGCTCTTAGACAAGCATATACTTAACTACCACTTGACTCGCTAATGAAAGGGAAAGTTGCTGTGAATAATTGAAAACTCCAGGCCAGTGCCATCCAACAGAACTCTGCAGTGATGGACACCTTCTCTCTCTCTGCTGTCCAGTATATTCGCCACTAGCCATGTGTCTGTTGAACATTTGAAATGACTGTTGCGACTGAGGAGCTGAAGTTTGCATTTTATTTAATTTTTACCACCTTACCTTTATGTTTAGAGAGTTACCTGTGACTTATAGCTACAGTGTTGGATAGCACAGGTCTAGACAATCAACTATTTGCTTTTGAAATACAGTCTTTTTTTTTGCATAGTTTTCTGCTTGTCGTTTATTTTTTGCTTGGCCCTATTTTAAAACAACTTTGTAATCCTGTAGCGCCTCCCAGCATGTCAGAGAGGACAGAGATCCAGGCTAGTGTGAGAAAGTCAGCTTTGGGTCAGATGTCTTTGTGGAGATACTGTGCTTATGCATAATTTAAGGCTGACTGAATTAAAGAGATACCTTTGGGCAACCAGATGACCCTTAAACACCTGTGTTGTGAAGCACATGTGGCCTGGTCCTATTTCCTCACCTCTTTACAGTGAATCAGACGTCCCAATAGATGTGGAGACAGTCACGTCAACCCCTGTGCCACTCTATGACAATCAGAAGGCACGAAGCGTGATGAACGAGTGTGAGCGGCATGTCATCTTCGCCAGGACCGACGCGGATGCACCCCCCCCACCCGAGGACTGGGAGGAGCATGTCAACAGGTAGGTGCTTCTCAGGTGGGCTGGTCACTGCGGGGTTAAGGCTCCCACCCTGCCATTCTCCTCTCCTGTCATACTCATCGAAGTGCATTTTTTGGGCCCTTGTGTCATCCGCAGCAGTGCAGGTCAGAATGCCCTTCTGACTTTCCTCAGTATGCTGTGAGCTCCTTAGGACACTGCCTGGCACATAGTAGGCACGTAATAAATGCTTGTTGACCAAATAAGCAAACTAATTTCATAGGTATGGCAAGCTCTGTTGCTTATACAGTATAAATTACGACGTAGGGGCCCCTGGACTGCAAAAAAGAATAAGTATTAAATGTACATTTGTAAGATATTGTGTCTATATGCTACATAGACGAAGTTAATGAAAACATTCTGGAGTCGTGTGAAAAGCTAACCGTAGTTTGATTTGAATGACTTTTTACACCTATGGCTTTTCAGAACACTTAAGCCTTTTTTATTAGTTTGCTGGCTCATTTTGTTTCCATGCCTCTTACTGCCCCCAGGGGACTTGGCACTTCTCTCTAGGTCATTTGTTATTCATTTGGCAAACATATGTTTATTTGCTTACCTTTTATTTATTACGTATCAGCTAATTTAGATACCATAAAATGCACTTACTGAGCACGTGCAGTTAAGTGGTGGTTATATATTCACAGGTCTGTGCAACCATCACCATGATCAATTTGAGAACATTTTTATCACCCCAAACAGAAACCCTGTATCCAGTAGCAGTCAGTCCCCATTTTTTCCCTGCACACACACTCTCCCCAGGGACCGCCAGTCTGCTTTCTGTCTCTATGGATAATTTGCCTCTTCTGGATATTTCATATAATAGGAATCGTACAATAAGTGGTCTTTTGTGTCCAGCTTCTTTAATTTAGCATAGTATTTCAAGGTTCATCTATGTCGTACCATGTATTAGTACTTCATTCCTTTTCATGGCTGGATAATAATCCATTGTATGAATATGTCATATTTTTGTTTATCCGTCAGTCAGGTGATGTACATTTGGATTATTCCCACTTTGGGGCTATTGTGAGTAGTGCTGCTTTGAACATTCGTGTGCAAAGTTTTGTGTGAATATGTGTTTTTGTTTTTCTTGGAGTAGAATTGCTGAGTCGTATGATAACTCTGAGTTCAAGTTTTTGGGGAATTGCTAGACTGTTTTCCACAATGGCTGCACCATTTTACATTCTACCAGCACTGTATAGGGTTCCAAGATCTCCACACTTGTGATTTTCTGCCTTTTAAGTGTTGTTATTATAACCAGTCTAGTGGGTATGAGGTGGTATCACATTGTGTTTGTTTTTTAAATTTATTTATCCCCCCTTGCTGCTTGTGCTCCCTGTGTCCGTTTTGCTTTGCGTTTTTCTGTGTCCGCTTGTCTCCCTTTGTTGCGTCATCTTGCTGTGCCAGCCAGCTCACTGTGCCGCGCGGGCTGCCAGCTCACCGCGCCGGCTTGCTTTCCCCAGGGGGACCCAGGAATCGAACCCGGGACCTCCCATATGGTAGACGGGAGCCCAACCAATTGAGCCACAGCTGCTTCCCTCACATTGTGGTTTTGATTTGCATTTCCCTCACAGCTCTTTTATTTCTATCTACTATGTGCAAGGGAATGCTAAAATCTTTACATCAGGAATTGGTATGTTGTAAACTTGCTGTAATGTTGGAGAGCCTTTATTTTATAATAATGGAATGGAAAGGTAGTTTGGTAGGAAGAAGGGTGGGAGAGTTGGAAGCATTTGGCATGATTTACATTTGCTTCTGGCTGAAGTGGCAGAAGAGATGGAGGAGGTATGCATGTGTAATTGTGATAGTAGCTGTTGAAGGAGGCGCAGCTCTGCACCTTGGTTGAAGGGCTTGTGAGGAGGGTGGTTGGGGTCTGGGATTGGTGTTCAAGAAGGGAAAATGCATTCTCTAGAGCTTCAGATAAAGAGGAATGCTCTTCTGTGAATGAAGATCATTGAATTCAGCAATCACCATTGTTGCATTTAATAATAATTTAAAATAACGGTAGTAGCAAAAAGATCTCCCATTTGTTGAGTGCTTTCTAGGTGCCAGGCACTGTGCTAAGCGATTCATCACACGCATTCTCTCTTTCAATTGCCACAATGCCTCCGAGGCGTAGCCCTCCTTTATCTCTATTTTACAGATGAAGAAACTGAACTCAAGAGTTTAAGAGAACTTAGTTAGAAAGTGATGGGGCAGGGATTTGTTCAAACCAGACAATCTGACTCCAGAGCCCAGTGTTCTTGACTATGGCACTCATTGCTTTAAGAGGCAGCCCAAAGGGAGCCGGACCGATTACGTGCTGGACGAGCAAGGGCCGTACACGGTTACCTGTACCACTGTGCACACGCAGTACCGGCTGTCACCTTATCCTCTGTTTGTAATTTTAGAAACCGTGTGGGAGAACTGCATGTGTTTTTTATCATTTCACCCCAGGACATGGTCAAGAGCCTTTGGGTGACTATTGATTGATGCTTATCAAAGTCATCAGAGACTTAATAATACCTAAGAATACCAGTTTCTTAATTTATAAGGAGAGAGGTAACTGCAAAGCAGATGAGAACTCTGGAGTGGCCTGGCCAGAGCATTCCTTTCCCAGTAGGGAAGCCTGGGCAGCTGTTCTCGTCCACAGGTGGCTAGGTGAGTGGAGAGTCTGGGGAGCTGGACACCCTTCACCTGCCCAGTCTTGCAGAGAGGCACTGACAGATTCTTACCTTTGTCTTGTCTTTCTCCAGTCTCCGCACGACCTCCATCCTTCTGTTATGACATTGCCACAGATTGATACGATTATTTAGAGCTCAGTTTATCTCAGATTATTTGTGTTTTAGTGTCTGGTGAGATTTTGGAGGCGTCCTTCTCTCATTAGCAACGGGCTTACAAACCATCTCTTCAGGTAGGTCACTTTTGCACATAGCTAATTTCATTATTTGATGATACTTATTAGATTTAGTTCCAGAGGTCACCATTTTATGACCTTGCCCCCAAATTCTGGAGCTTTGACCTGTTTGGAGCTTGCAGTTCCCCCTGCTCTGATTATAGTCATCTTGTTGCCGTTCTGTGCCTTAACCTGTTTGTTAAATTGCTGCTTCCTTTCAGGTAAAATTACAGTTTCCCACATCAAGAGCTCTATGTACTAGAAATCTGTATTTTTCCCCAGGGAGCTTGCTGCTCTTTCTTTATCTATAGGGCCAGAAACTTAATTTCCTTTGTTAGGTATAAACTGCCTTCAGATAACTTTGTATATTATAGAAAATTAACACACACACACACACACACACACACACACACACAAAGTGACTTTCTCTAGTAGTGGTTGCTATTTAGTGAAACAGTTTAATTCTCTCTCTCTATCTGATTTAATTGTCTACATCAGGGGTTGCTAAACCAGTCCAGTCCTTGTTTTCACATGGCGCCTGGACTAAGAATGGTTTTTACATTTTTAAGTAGTTGAAAAAAAAATCAAAATTCAAATTTCAGTGTCCGCAAATCAAGTTTCCTGGAACACAGTCATGCCCGTTTATGTATTTTCGCTGGCTGTTTTTATGGTACACAGCTTCAGAGCTGAATAGTTGTGACCGTATGTCCCGCCTGCTCTGAAAGAGTCATTGTCTGAGCCTGCATGCCAGTCATGCGACCTGGGGCGCCTGTGGGCGCTGGCTGGCCAGCTGCACTCTGGAGCTCTGCAGAGGCTGGACCAAGGCGCTTGTCAAGTCCAAGAGTCACTGGACGTCCAGCTTTTGAAGGACATTTTTAACAAACTATTCCTGACATTGCTCATACAGGTTGTAGGACTTTTCCAGCATTTCAGTGAAAGAAGCTAGTGTCGTAAAACCAGCTGTCTTATCTTAGAAATCAGAACTTCTGAATTCCAGCTAAAAACCAAACCAAACAAAAACATTCTTCTTTTCTAAATGTTGTCTAATTATATATCTCAATATGGTGTGTATCTCTATGTATAAATCGTAGGTTGGATGTTTGAAATTGGGTACAAGATATTTTCGTTTTTTTATTTTTCTTTCCCTCTTTCTGTCTGCCTGCCTGCCTGTCTTTCTTCCCTCTCTTCTTTTTCCCTCCCTCCCTTCCTTTCTTCTAGTGTTTAAGCAGATTATTTTTATAATCTGTAAAAGGAAAATGTGACCTATCCAGTCTCAAAAGAAAAGTAAGACCTATTTAGTCCTTCTGATGTTTTTGTTCCTCCTGTTTGATCTCCTGGTTTAATAAAATCCTTTAGACATTTCTTTTTTTTTTTTTTTTTAAGATTTATTTATTTTATTTATTTATCCCCCCCCTTGCTGCTTGTGCTGCTGTGTCCATTCGCTGCGTGTCTTCTCCGTGTCTGCTTATCTCCCCCTTGCTGTGAGGTCCTGCGGCATCAGCCCACGGCGCTGCGCGGGCCGGCCTGCCCTCACAAGGAGGCCCTGGGAAGCGAACCCGGGGCCTCCCATATGGTAAACGGGGGCTCTATCCACTGACCCACACCCGCTTCCCCTTTAGACATTTCAATACTGACTGTCTCTCTTGAAGCAGAGGAAGACTGATCGCCTTTGAAAACATCCGCCCTTTCAAGGGAGCCGAGTGAGAGTTGGGCTGCTTCAAATAGTATGAGGCAGAGTCAGAATATCATTCAGGTTCAGCCAGCTCACGGAGAGCGTAAGATGAGCTGATCTCATCTAAGAAGTGAAGGAAAGGTGTTTTTGCACTCAGGAAAACTGGCTCCCCACAGTTCCCACCAACCATCTGGCTGTTTAGACTTGTATTTAAAATTCTGTCTCCTGTTTTAAAATTTTTCCATAATTATATCTTTTGGATGATCTTTATCTTAATCTTAGGTTAGAGCTTTTTTTTTTTTCCTGCCCACTTAATTTTCCTGCCTCCCACGAAGCTGACAAAATACAGAGAGCATGTTTCATTTCTTGGAATCACTTTGTTATATATCCAGCAACAATCCTCAGAACTGTTTCTGGGATTTTAGACTCTCAACATTGTGGTTTTTAAATTGGATTTTAGCAGTCATTGGTGCATGGTAGTCATTTCCAAGTGGCTTTTGACCCCTTTCCCCGCCTTTGTTGTTCACATCATTTTCCTAGCTCCCATCATTTTGGGTTTCAGAATAAATATAGAGTAAGATAACAAATACGGAAAACATCCTATTATATAATGAAGAACTGGATAATTTTGGAAATACTGTTGGTGCCTCATAAATAAGTTATACCTCATTCTCTCTTGGAATTAAAGTTGGCAACGTGATCAGTAGGCTTTGAGAAAGCTTAAGAATGGTTGTGGAACCTGAAGAAATCACATTAATTGCTTAACAGCCTGGTTGATTATAAATGAGCATTATTCAGGGGTGAGGCTGCAGTAGAAAGTGATTTTCACGATTTTGTGTGTTCTTTATATACTATTTTCACAGAACTGGAAAGTTAAAATTTTTAACACAGGCAACCTTTTATCTTTCTTTTGTGCTTCAAGAAGCGTATCCGACAGAGTTGCATGAATTTTAAGATACAGATAGAAGTGTGTGTGTGTGTGTGTGAGGGGAAGGGAGGGGTGGCTAGTGCAACTCTGTTTGTGATAGGAGTAAAAGAGATACAAGCCCACCAATAGAGTAGCACCTTAAAACCATTAAAACCCAGGAAGTGTGTTAATCTGGAAGTAGGTCCATGTCACACCTGAGACGTCTTCAGACTACTGGGGAGCATCCCCCGTCCCCCACAGCCAGTCCCAGGCCCATCTGAGAGTCTGTGCAGGAGAGAGCTGCTGCTCACGTGAGGCCGTTTCACATCTAATTAACGTGAACAAAAAAGAAGGGAATGCAGACCGGTGGGCTAGAGGTGCTGGGGGTCCCAACAGGCTTAGCTGACCCCGAGTCCCAGCATTGAATGAGGTGACGCTTCTGCACCCCCCACCACATCCACAGTCTCTCTGAAGATCAAACCAGAATGAAAACTGACTGCATCCCGATGAAGTAGTGGGAATTAAGGCAAGAGAAGTAGGAGAAAATAAGATAAAGCCTAATCCCATGAAACCGGAGACTGTGCCTCGTGTCTCCAGCAGGCGTTTGAGAAGGGGTGGCAGGGAACACTGCTGAGGCCAGAGGCTGCGGCTAAGGAAGCAGCCACCCTGTGCTGTTTCTGTAATCAGCAGTCATAGCCAGCCTTTATTTAGTGAGTGTTTTGTTGGCGGGAACCTTGGCCAAGGCCTAGTCCTTTATTTTATAGACAAGGGGACTCAGGCACGGCCGGCTGCAGAGCTGGGATAGAGTCCTGGACTCTGGGCTTCCAGGTAGGCCTCTCCCAGGCTGTGTGTAAAACTGGAAAGCTGGAGGCATGCTAGGTGCAGGAAGGAAAGGAAGTCGGGCCATTGTTTTCCTTTTCAAGGACCTGGGAAAAGCCGTAGGGAGTGAGTAGGAAGGGTGGTTTGTCCTCCCCAGGCTGTGTTGTTGGCCTTAGGGAGGTGACTAGCCCTGAGGGCACCTTGTGAGGTGGGGACATGGCCTAGTGTGAAGCAAGAGGAGCCCTGGAGGGTGGAGGGCTCGGGTTCCCCGGTGCTGCCTCCTTGCTGAGTGCGTGCTGAGTGCTGCGTGGTACTGAGGGCTAGTGGCTGCACGGTGTTCCTTGGCAGGCAGACATCGAGGTCCCAGGGTATTTTCCATGCTGGGCGTGCGGGAGGCCCTGCCGTCCCCACCTTTCCATTCTGGCTTGGGAGGCAGACTAAACAACTAGGTGGGGAGGACGGGAGGTGGAGGTAGGGCTGGAGGGGAGTGGGGTCTCCCTTTTAAATAGGGGCAGGTCAGGAAGGTGGAGGAGAGGGAGAAGGGGGTGGGGGCCCCTTGGCGCTTTGGGGGGCTGCTTGCCCTGGCTTGGGTGTTCTTGGATTGATCTTGCCAGGTTGGCTTTCCAAAAGACTGCAGCGGTCTACATTCCCATAAACAGTTTAGCATGAAGGGGTCTGTTTTCTGGTATCCTCACAACACACCTACTTGATAGGTGGAAATATTTTAACTTGCATTTATTTAATTTTGTATTGTATACTTTATTTCATGTGTGTGTGAGAATTGCCTTTCTATGTTCTTTGCCTATTGTTTTTGTTTTTTTTTAATTTGAGTTTTTTTAATTATTAATTTTCTAGAGCCTTTTTCTATTTTAATGAAATGGCAGTTATTTTTCCATAACATGTTGGCTTTGTTTATGATATTTTTTTCTTTTACAGAAGCTTGAAATTTTTAAGTAATTACATGTATCTCTCTTTTCCTTTTATGGTGTCTAGGTTTTGAGTGTCCTTAGAAAGGCCTTCTTCATTCCAAGATAGATACGTGTGTGTGGGGGGGTGGGTAATATATTTAAATCAGTACCTAGTGCTTCCATAGCTTATTTTTTAATATTTAAGCTTTTATTCTATATGAAATTTGTTTTAGTATAAAGAGTGCTATGTAGGGATCCAGATTTGAAAATTTTCTGAAAATTTCCAGATTTTTCCAGTTGGCTAGTTGACTGTCTCAGCGCCACTAACTGACTTCATCCTTACTGATTTGAGTGGCTGCCTTGAGTTCATTCCAGCTTTCCATAGGGGTGTAGCATCCCCTTAAATTTTAAAAAATATGTATTATCAGCTTATTATACAGCAGGGGGAATTGGTAAACAAGTATTAATTGAGCATCTTCTATGCCTTTCTCTTAGTAAGTCTAGGAAGTTTACTGGCCAGAGCTGGGGTATCAAGTAATTAAACTTGTTGGGGTGGAGGAGGCCTTCCAAGCCGGAAGCCCTGTGCTTGCTGAGGTGAGGTGGGTGAAGAGCAGTGGGGCAGGGTTCCCAGTGGTGAGGGCTTCAGGGCTGAGCTGGAGAAGAGCCCGTAAGGCTGTCAGTGAGCAAGGCAGGACTGTCGTGCTGGGGTAATGAAATGCCAGCTTAGATGGAACAGGCCGTTTAAAATGGATTTGCTAATTGTGTGCTGAGTAGAAAAACGCAAATTAAAATCTATGGAAGAGGGAGAGGTTAGCATTGGGTGGATATTGGAGAGTAGATGAATAACCACTTCATCAGTTATATTGCTGTTATATTTCTGTTCTTAAGCTAGTTTAAAGAGGCCTCTTGCCTTGGTCTGAGGCTTTAGTACGTTACAGTGCTATCTGATCCTGCCTGCCTTTTGGTGTGAAATATAAAACATGTGCAGTTCAAATACATATGTGCAGGGGTGCCATACTTTCCTCTGCTAATGGGACTGTTGTAGCCCTTAGGTGAATAATGAGTTTTGCTAGCACTGTAGAGACTTCCTCTGTGACTGGCCTTGCATGTTACTGCGTGTGCTGAGGTGACTTGGCTGGGCTGGGACCAGCGCCTGGGTCTCGTGTCTTTTAGCTGAGTGGTCTCAGACTCAGCTGCTGCGAGTTATGCTCCTTCAGATGGGAAGAGAAGCCTGGCAAAGCCTGGCACACACTCGAGATGCTGTGCATGCGTGGGGGGTGGACCCAGGCTTCAACTTTAATTCCTCAGCTTTTCCCTTCTAGGACTGGCTGGACAACGGCCCAGAACAAGCTATTCAACAAGATCCTCAAAGCCTTGCAGTCTGACCGCCTTGCCCGCCTGGCCAACGAAGGGGTAAGGCTCCCGACACCTGCCCCGCTGCAGCCTTGCTGCCCCCTGCCTGACTGCTAGTGAGGCGGCCTTGTGCTTCGTCCATCCAGGCCTGCAACGAGCCAGTGCTGCGCCGCGTGGCTGTGGACAAATGTGCGAGAAGAGTGCGGCAGGCGCTGGCGAGTGTGAGCTGGGACACCAAGCTTACCCAGTGGCTGCACACCACCCTGGTGGAGACCCTGAGCCTGCCCATGCTGGCAGCCTACTTGGACGCTCTGCAGACGCTGAAAGGGAAGGTAAGCCAGGGCGCGCCACGTTCTGCCGTGGGTGCAGAGGTGGGGCTGGACAAGGCCGGCAGCGGTCAGCCTGCGGACGTGACGTGAGCGAGCAGGCTTGCTGTTAAAAATAAGAGACAAGCTGTTATTTCAGGTTTGCTACTGGTGTAGACGTCTCCAGGCCTGCCGTCTCCAGGGTGAGGTGTGGGCCTGAGTACCCAGCCCACCGCTGGCCTCCACAGCCCCTTGCTTGTGGTTTGAGTCATCTCTGGGGTGATGTGAGGGAGAGGACTTGGACTGTCACGGGGAGAGTGAGAAGGGTGCAAGAGGCACCCCGTGGCACGCAGCACCATGGGTGCTGCTGCCTCAGTCTCCCCTCAGCCTGGGATGAGCCTTCACCAGCAACTTTGCCTTCAGTAATTTTTGGTGGGACTTTACAAAACGGCGTTAATACATTTCCCTGCCTTTTTTTTTTTTTTTTTTTTTT
>JAQZBX010095985.1:0-11851 GCA_029593785.1 Cabassous unicinctus
CAGGACCTCGTATGTGGGAAGCCGGCGCTCAACCACTGAGCCACATTGACTCCCCTGAGTTGGTTTTTCTCGTTTATTTGCTTGTTGTTTGTTTTTGTTTGTTTGTTTGTTTGTTTTTAGGAGGCACCGGACATTGACCCCGGGACCTTCCATGTGAGAAGTAGGCGCTCAACCACTTGAGCCACATCCACTCCCCACAATCCTATTTTAATGCTGGATGGAATTGAGCACTTTATTTTTTTATTCTTGGAAAGAAAGTGAATTTGGAAAGAAAGAGTCTAAGTTTTGTATACAGGCAAACCAGGTTTTGCTCTTTTTAGTGGTGTATTGTTAGCTCCTAAACTCCTCTGAGCCTCTGTATCCTCATTTGTGTCTTCGTCTGAACTGACTGATGGCCACTTTGCAGACCTTGTGAAAATCAGAAGGTGTGTAAAGCATCTAATAATGTGCCCACAGACACATGTAGGTTCTCAATATATAATAGCTATTACCATCATGTGATACACACACATATGTGTATATATGTGTATGTATAAAATATCTTTTTTAATCAAACATTTTGCTAATTATTTTGGTGTTACATGGTCAAAGAAATTAAGAAGTTATAAAATACATCCATACTTTTTTGAGGTTCCATTTTCTAGAAGTGTTTCCTCTCTGTTTACCATTATGGATCCCAATTTTTAAAAAAGATTTTGCTTAGTGAGTAATTTTTATTTAAGTCAAAATTCATTTTTCCTGTTTCTTATTCATTAAATAGTTATAGAAATGCACTAAGAGGTTCAGGAAGGATTCCAGCCAAAAATAAACATGTCGTTTAATCAGCCTTGCAATGAATGAGTGACCAAACTCCTCTAAGTTTTTGGAAATATTGGAAATAAATTCCATTACCATCTTCATGGTCTATTGAAAAGCCTTGCTTTATTGCTACTAACTAGCTAGGTAACTTTGGGCAAAATATTTAGGTAGGCATAACCGGAATAATAATAATACAATCCCTGCCTACATCCTCCAGGTAAATGAGCTATGAGAAATGAAAAGTTCAAAGCAGTATGAAAGCATAGTGTGTTCCCTTTTAGCACTGGGCTATAAGGAACCATTAGGAAACATAGACTTCTACCCAAATGGAGGATTGGATCAACCTGGTTGCCCCAAAACAATATTTGGAGGTAAGTGCAGATACTTTATATTTTGTAAAATATGATATATTTAAAATCTGATATTATTCGACCCAGAGTAGTTTTTTAATAGAAAACAAAATTTCCTGAGAAGATAGAAGTGATACTATAAAATACATTAGAAATCGTAAGTCAAATGTATAACTTTGAAAAACCATAACTATATAACTAAAAGCTATTATGAATTATTCTCTCTTTAAAAGGTATGTCTTTGACCAAGAAATTCCACATCTGGGAATCTCCCCTAGAGAAATATAAAGTTTTAGAAAGAACCTAAATGTCCAAAAATAGGAAAATTATTAAATGAATTATGGTACATCCAGGTGAAGGAATCTAATTATTAAAAAAACATATTTTCAAAGATTAATGATTGTCTTCTGTGACAGGAGATGGCCCTCTTTGACCAGTCCCTCTTTAAGTCTTCAATGACCTCTCTTCCTTCTCTGGCCCTCAGGCAGAGTCACAGGTCTTCTGATTTTTCTTCACATTCCTTTCTTCTTTAAATATTTTATCTATTTTTCTGACTTCAAATCTCCTATTCCGAGAATGAAGGGAGAATTGACACCAATCTTAATTGACTTCATACGCACTGGACTCCTTCAAACAGTCCACACTCATCTGGAGGAGCCTTTTCCTCAGAGTCACACCTTCTCATACAGCTGCTGCCCTTCGGTGCCTGCTTACACCAGACGCCACTTCCAGGGATGAGATGCAGTCCAGGCAACTCCTTTTTCCCATTTGGTCTTCCTCCTCAGAGAATTCTGAATCCATTAGCTCCTTTAACTCGGCTGGTCCTATCTTTGTACTCCTCAGCATGGTGGTGAGCATCTCAAGCTCTCCACTCTCACACAACACCTGCAGGTGGGTTTCTGATAGGATCCAAGATGAATTCATCTCGTGGCTCAGGTCATGTGTCTCCAAGAATTGCTGCTTCTTGGTAAACTTTAAGTTTACTCCTTGATATCAACACACACACGCATGCACACACACATGATACTCCCATCATCCTCCATTTTGCAGCCTAGCGGTGGTTGCAAACTTCAACATGCACCAGAATCTCATGGAGGACTTGTTGTATCACAGATTAGGACACCTTCCCACCCCCAACTCAGGGGCAGGGCCTGAGAATCTGTTTTTAACAAGTTCCAAGGTGGTGCTGATCATGCTGGTTTGTAGACCACACTTTGAGAGCTGCAAGGGTGGAGCAACGTCACAGGCTCTGCTGTCACACGGACCTGGACGGGAAAGCCGTGTTTCGCTGTGATTAGCTTCTCTGAGCCTCGGTACGCTCATCTGTAAAATGAGGGTATTACGCCCACGTGCATGATTGTGAGGGTTAACAATATTTTACAGAAAGCACCTGTTATATAGGATGTTATTCATATGTGATTACTATCCAATTATCATCACACTAGTGTTCCTGATTGGTCTATTCTAGTAGTTCTAAATTTTATAGATTTCTGGTTTAAAAATATTTGAAAGCAAAATTGGTGTACTTAATTTGCCAAGTAAGGAACATTTTTTTAAAACCCCAAAAATATATTTGTTGTCCCACCACCATTTCATTAAAAAAAGGACATTTTAACACACACACACATACACATACAAAAGAAAAGACATAAACCCAGAACAGGCATAGCTTTAAATCGGATATACTCAGCTTAATGAAAAACTCACTCTTTCATCCATGTTTTTCTCATTTTGCTGCAGACCAGTAAAAACTTTGTCACAAATCAGCACCAGTCCAGGAACAGCATTTGGGAGACTCTGGCAGTCATATTTTCTAGTGACTCTCTATAGCTGGCAATTGTTCCCTGCGTCTGGCTTGCTTGCCTGCCTGGGCTCCGGTCTGTGCCAGGCCCTGCTTTGACACACGTGAAAATGTGGCAGGAATCAGAAACTCTCTCTGTCTCTCTTGACTTTGGGCAGTCATTGGATTATTAGTGCTGAACAGTAGCAATTGAGGAAGCGCATAGTAACCAGGCTTTTAGTTAACGCCTCGAGCAGAAGAAAGGCAGAGGGGTTTCAGCACACAGCAGAACTGGCTAGGAGTTGGATTTATTCATTCATTCGGCAAATATTTATTAGTCATCTGCTATGTGCCTGGCAGTGTTCTAGGATCTGGAGCTACAGCAGTGAACAAGGCAGGCACAAATAGAGTCAGAGTTACTCTACTTAAGACAGAAGATAGTAAGTACTTGGTTAGATCTAATGGTGATATTTAACAGAGAAAGATTAGATATTTAAACAACCACAAAGCTGATGGGGGAAATAAGGTGAAATAAGAACAGTAGAATGTTGGTAATTATTGGAGCAGGAGTGATATATGCATGAGGGTTGTTTATATTCCATTCTCTCAACTTTTGTGTCTGTTTGAAATTTTCCATAGTAAATGTGGCAGATTTGTGAGAGAGGTACATGACTGAAACTAGGTGTTTGTGTTTCTTTCAATCTTCCCTATGCAACATATCACTTTAAAAAACATAATACAGAGGAATTAATTAATGGTTGTGCTTTGCTCTGGTGATAAAGAGTCTTGTTCCCCTTGATCGTCAATGCCCCAGGGGAAGTTAACTGTTTGGCTCAGACACCATCGCCCCACAGGTAACTGCTGAGCTGACCAGTAGATACATCACCACCCAGACTGTGACGCGGCCTTGAAAAATTAGACCATGTTGGTGAGGGCTACATCATCTGAAGGCTTAACTGGGACTGGAGGGTCCACTTCCAAGATGGCGCACTCACGTGGCTATTAGCCTGAGACCTCAGTTGTCCTCCCTGTATACCTCTCTGTAGTCTGCTCTGGGTATTGCAGCTGGCTTCCCCGAGAGCAAGGAATCCAGAGACAGAGAGCGAGGGGCTGAGAGAGAAGCTGCGTTGTCTTCTATAACCTAATCTCAGAAGTGGCATACCATCATTTTTGCCATATTTCATTGGTCACACAGGCCATCCCTGGTACAAAGATGGAGGGGACTTTACAAGGATGTGAATACAAGGAGATGGGAGTCACTGAGGGCGCTCTTGGGGGCTGGCTCCCACATCATGGGAATGAATTACCTATTCCAGTTCTTTTGTAAATTTAAAGAGATCGCTGAGGTATATTATTAATAGAAAAAAGCAAATTGCCTTTTCTATAATTTCACTTAAGTAAAAAAAGAAACATAACCTTTAAAAAAATTAAACCAGGGGCTTCCGAACTTTTATGTGCTTCAGAATCACATGGTGGTGAGCATTTGTTAAAATGCTGGGTCCTGAGCCCCCTCAGACCTAATGAATTAAAAGATCTCTGGACCTGAATTCTCTATTTTAACAAGCATGATTATGATGTGGGTGATCTGGGAATCAGACACGCTGGATGGCAGTGAAAGATGCCGCATCTGCTAAACGAGCAATGAAGGCCTTTAGTCAAGGACTGAATGAGTTAAGGACACTGAAGGGGTTAGCACTTGAAGCAGTGCTTGGCATGTAGCAGACATGATGAAATGAGTCTCTGTGTGTGTCTATGAAGTATGTGATGTACTATTATTACATAATTCAAATGCTCTACTCTTTATTCCTTCCTTTTACAATCAAGGAATGTGGTATTTTAAATGTGACCACCAGAGGTCTGTGTACCTGTACCTTTCCTCCCTGAGAGAGAACTGTGCTATCACTGCATACCCCTGCGAATCCTACCGGGATTATAGGAACGGCAAGTGTGTCAGCTGCGGCACACCACAAAAGACACCCTGTCCCTTGCTGGGTAAGCCCAACCAGGAATTTCCCCTGCCCTTGACCAAAGAGCTCATTTGTGGTCAGAATCTCAGCACCATTTCACTGTCTAAATATTGTATGTTTTAAGAAAAATCTATTTAGTCAGCTTTTGCTGCACAGTTTCTTCAGCGAACTTCTCTGGCATCTCCTATTAATAAATAGTGTTAGAGAGCAATTAGTATACCATTCTACCCTGAAGGTAGTGCAACCTCCCTGGATACTCTATTCTAGCACTAAAATGAAGTTTCTGGAAGAGTTTCCAAGCCCAGGGCACTGTTACCTTACATAGCCTGCTTCCGTGAAAACAGCCCCCTCTATACATTCAGCCTCCCTGCTGGGGAGGCTCCACAGTGAGCCAGAGACCCTACTGCCTCCTTGAGCCTTGCACAGTGATTGCCTTCCAGAAAGCCATGTCTGTAAATGCTCTAATTCCACACCTTGGCTGGTGTGTGTGTATGGGGCTTGAGGGGTGGTAATAGATGTCGGGGAGGCTGCTTGAATGGTTGCTAAGGGTTAGCAGAAATAGTCTAGATGTTGAGGACCTTGAAAACTGGATGATCATGAGAATTTTCTAGTGATTCCCAAAAGGAAACCATGTTAATATCAGGGTGTCCTATAGACTAGTGATTGCACATTTCAATCTCCTGGGGAGCTTTTACAGAACACTGATGCCTGAGACCCACCGCAGATCAATTAAGTTAGAATCTGGAGGCCATTCTCTAGGGGTGGGGGCAGAGAAGAATGAGAGGCCCCTCTGGACTGCACCCAATCATGTTTCCTGCAGGCACAAACACTAAGGATGACATTCGCCTGATTGGTGACACAGTCACGTGGCAAGCCAGGTTCTGTGCAATTTAGGGGCCCAACTACAGCTCTTCAAGAAAGCACAATGCTTTGCAAAACTGATGGTATTTTAGGTATAAATCTGAATCTGTTGTAATTTAGAAAACTAAATTTTACTGAAAAACATCAGCACTATTTTTAGAACATCCCAGTGTGTGCCATCCCCACTTTTCTACCCCTGCAACAGAGAACAAGGGCCAGGAGTTCTCTGTTCTCTCTAATATCAGTAGGAAGGGAAAAAAGCAATACTGTGGTGTCCTTTGGCAAGCACCAGTGGGTGCAGTCAGCAGCAAGATGTGGCAGGTGCTGGGGGCCCACCTGCCCAGGTGGCCCTGTGGTTCCTCACCGTGGGGGAGGGCTGGGAGGGAGGCAGGGCCAGTTCTCTCGGTGGCGATGGCTGCAGTTAAACTCACTGTTCTCGCTATCTCCACAACTGCTTTTACATTTATGTAATACATGTTAAATTACAGTTTTCCAACTTATTTTATAGGCTATTATGCTGATAACTTGAAAGACTATTTAAGAGAGAAAGATCCTCCTATGACTAAAGCATTCTTTGACACAGCTGAGGAGAAACCATACTGCAGTGAGTGGTGAATGTGGTTGGTTGTTTTTGCCCAGCTCTTTTACTTTGGGAATGGCCGTGTCTTAGCTTCCTGGCAACCTCTTGCAAATGAGGGCTATGATGAAGCATGAGCTTTGGAGCTGGATGGACCTGGGTTGAATCCTGATTCCACCACATAATAGCTGTTTGACCTTGGTTAAGTCATTCAGCCTCTCTGAGTCTCAAGGTCCTGATTGGTAATTGCAGATAATAATGCCTATCTTCCTGCTTGTGGGGAATACAATCTCAGTAGATCATAGTTCTTGGCTTCCCTGGAGGGCCATCCTAATCACTAAAATCTTCCAGAAACCTGGCTTGATCCCCAAGAGACATAAGATTGTGGCTAGGAGAAATCAGGTATCAGTCACATCTATAGGTCAGTTCCACCTCCAAAGCAACCATGCAGACCTTCTAAGGGCATTGAGAGGTTGGGTATTCCAAATGGGAGCAAATGGGGCTGGCAGAGGATTATATGTCCTGCAAACAACTAGGAATTTTCCTGGACAGATGTATGTCTTGCAATCTTGTTCCCCCTTTCACTTTTCTTGGGAGCAATCCTTAGAGAAGAGGTTGCAGGTCACTGGGTTCCTTTCTTCTTTGGAACCATGTGTGGCCACCCAGGATTTTGGCGTCTGCCTGATCTACATGGGGGAAGCCCCTAAGCAATAATGGGCCATGAAATGGCCACTCAAGAGCTGACCTTTTTCCTTCACGGGATTGTCATCTCCTCTTTCCCCTTCCCTGAAAGTCTGACCAAGAGATAGGGACTCTGACTAAAATGATGGGATTCCCATCTCCCCAAAGCATCCTTGATTTGACCTTGAGGTGCAAAGACTAGGGAGGAAGATAGTTTTCTGAACACATCACGTGCTCTTGTTTATTCACTAAGAATTTATTCGGTGCCAGTGCTGGGGTTACAGAGGTGTAATTACCTCTCCCAGTTATAGTTGTAGTATATTTTAGCTTTAGCTTTTTTTTGTTTTGTTTTGTTTTTTAACCTCTCAAGAGGGTATTCAAGTAATATTTGTATTACCATCCCCACATATTTGCCAGTTTTTCTGATTATCATTCTTTTTTGCATTTTGAAAATACAGTAAAGTATATGCTGAATAATGATGGGAGGAGGCCAAGCATGACTGGAACTCCAAGAAGGGAGACCTTACCTTAGTCCCAGGGTCAGGGAAGGCCTCCCGGAGGGAGTGGCACTAAGTCAAAACGTAAAGGATACATTGGCAAAAGGGGCAAAAGTAAGAGTGTCCCAGGCAGGGGGAAGGCCCAGGAGCAAGAAAAAGTTGGCAGTGCAGTAAGTACAAGTGAGTTAGGATGACTGGGAAGAGGTACGGGAGGCCAGGTAGGCTGGTGGGCAGGACCCAGATCGTAGAGGATATTGTCAGCCACGGAGGGTCTTCACATGGCCACCCGGTTGGTTTAAAATGGGCAGGGATTGAAGTGGACCAGTTATACTCAGCAGTAGTCCATGAGACCCCAGTTAGTAACGTAGAAACATTGATTGAACTGTTATCCCTGAACATGGTGATTCAATACCATTGAACTCTGCTATCACTCATGCCATCTTAACCCAATAAAAGGGAAGGGAATACTAGAAAAATCTGCCCCAGATCTTTGCAGAGAAAAAAGAGAGGAAGAGAAAAAGAGACCCAATAATTAGAAATTGACCCTTCACGGGAGCAGATGGGAGTACCTCTCTCTCACCATGTTCTCTCCCTGTTTTCTAGTATTTCATTACTTTGTGGATATTATAACTTGGAACAAGAATGTAAGAAGAGGGTCCATTACAATCAAATTGAGAGGCAAAGATGGAAACATCACAGAATCCAAAATCGATCAGTAAGTTGGGTTGGGATAGTTTGCATTTTATCATTTCCCTTTTTGCTCAACAAAATTGAATCCCAAATATATAACTTTTCTTATTTATAGGTCTCTACTTTTCTTTGTTCTGCAAAGATATGAGAGGACACATTGCTTAGGTCCTTTCCCTTCGTTCTTGATTCCCCAGGCTCTTTAAGGGTTTTCTTTCCTTCACTTCCCTCCCTCCCTTCTTTCCTTCTTTCTTTCCTCCCTCCCATTCACCTTCCCTCCCTCCCTGCCTTCCTTTGATTAAATGTTTAATTACAAAAGTCATCCATGTTTGTTGCAAAGGATTTAAACAATAAAGGAGTATGTAACATAAAAGTGCAAGGCCTTGCCCCTTCCCCCAATACCATCCCCAAGCCACCCACTCCCCCACATACATGTTTCATTTATTTTATGGGCTCATTATATATACATATAAAACTTGTTATTTTCCATAATAAAAAATTAGAAACACCCTTTTTTCCAGCTTCTAGTTACTCTTCAATTTTCAATGATGAATGACATCTTAAAATTTAAAAGTTTTTTTTTTAAAGGTTTATTTAATTTATTTATTTCTCCCCACCCCCTCATTGTTTGCACTTGCTGTGTCTGTTCATCTTCTTTGGAGGCACGGGGAACCAAACCCAGGACCTCCGATGTGGGAGGGAGGCGCCTAATCGCTTAAGCCACCTCTGTTTCCTGCTTTGTTGTTTGTTGTGTCTCTTGTTACCTTTTTTCCTCTTGTGTCTCTTGTTGCGTCATCTTGTCATGTCAGCTCGCCGTGCCTGCCCGTCGTGCCAGCTCACTGCCTTCTTTAGGAGGCACTGGGAACCGAACCACGGACCTCCCATGTGGTAGGTGGGTGCCCAATCGCTTGAGCCACATTCACTTCCCTAAAAGTTTTTAATCAATAAATTTTTCATCTATTACTTTTATAATCAGGAAAAAGAAAAAACACACTTTAAGCAAAGGAATTTGAGGCTCACCTTATTCGTTTACTCAGGAAGCATTTCTTGGGTCCTATTCCTTACTAGGCACTTAGGTTGTTTCTTGGCCTCACCCATAGAGGACTAAGTAGAATGTTACCTGAAACTGCCAATAGACATGGGTTTACTGTGTAGATGAATAAAGGAGAGTGGGTGGGTGCTTTGGAAGTGACTTTTTAAAATGTGTCTTTGGACCATAATAATAACACCCTTTGGTTAAGGCTATTATTAAGCATTTAACACACATCAGCTCATGCAATTATCGCTAAAACCCTATGAGATAATATTATTATCCCTATTGTATATATATGAGGAAACTGAGACTCAGAGAGGTCAATTGATTTGGCCAAGATCACGCAGCTGTCAGTGTGAACCAGGTGAAATCAGAACCCTCCCACCCATTATACTAGTTCTTGAATGGTGTGTGGTTTCTCATTGTTTATTTCTGGGGTCTCCACTGATCTGACTCAGAGACCTCCTTTCAGTGTTAATGCTCTTCCAAGCCCATGGCGGGGCAGCATTCCCTGTGAGGGCCCTGTCAGGGGTGCTTCTGGAGGTACCAGCCTCAGGTTGTGACCTTCAGTTAGGAAGCTGCGGTGGAGACCTCACCTGGAGACTGAAATAGCAGGGAGATAGCGCAGTTATCTAATGCAGAGTTTTCACCTAGTAAAGGTTGGGTATTCATGCCAGTAATTGGTTACATATTTGCTTTATATATGTCTTCTAAGTTCGTAGTTTACATGTGAATTTTTTTTCAATTAGGAATTCCTAAATTTGGAGGTTTGTATCTTGATTAAGACTGCAAGCTTAACATCTTTAATGCATATTCTTATTTTAGTTACATTTACAGAAGAGTCACCACCAACGGGAGAAAATGTAGATAAAAGGAAATGGTTGTTCTGTTAAATGGTGAGATTATGAGTACTTTTCTTTTTTTTTTTCCATTTCATTTTAGGTAATATTTTTAACTATTTAAGATAAGGAAAATTACATTACAGCATGTAACCTGAGTTTATCCAGTCAGTGGGTACAGATGGGGTCACACTCAACATTATCTGCCTCGTGACCCTTTTTCTTTCTTTTTATGCTCACTCTTCCTGTATCCATGTGTTTTGTTGTTGTTGTTGCTGTTTTTAAAGAAGCTTTAGATTATATAAATGTTATATAAAAATATAGGGGATTCCTATATGCCCCATCTCCTCCACCTCCCATACTAACAACATCCTTCATTAGTGTGGTACATTTGTTACAATTGATGAGCTCATATTGAAGCATTGCTACTAACTGTGGGCTATAGTTCACTTACAGTTTACACTCTGCCCGGCACAATTTTATAGGTTATGACAAAATGTATAATGGCCTGTATCCATCCCTGCAATGTCACGCAGGACAATTCAAATGTCCTGAAAATGCCCCCATGTTACACCTATTCTTCCCTCTCCCTCCCTTCAGAACCACTGCCTTTATAGCAATGATAAAAGTTCTTCCATTGCTAGAATAATAAGTCTATAATAGATTAATAGTAAGTCTACTTTAGTCCACTGTTGCCCAGTCTTGAGGATTTTGGGATCGTGATACCCACTCTGATTCTAATTGAGAGGGGGCTTAGACCCCATGGGGCAGATGGATGGGACTATCTTCCTTGCAGTTGCAGATACTCTCTGTTCCTTGGGGTGGGCGTTGTCCATCATCATCTCCTTGTTAGTTGTTACGGGTGAGTCCAATGAGCTGGAGAGTAGGTGTTGCACCTCTGCTGAGATTCAGGGCTCAACCGGCACATGAACAGACTAAAGATTTAAGTCTCTGTGACATATATTTAACAAATAGAGTGCTAATTATAGGTTCAAATAAAAGAGGCAGAAGAGCCATGTGTAGGGAAACTATAAATGAGTCTAACTCTGTTACACTGGGGAGCATAAATTCCATAGTAACACCCACTAACAGGGTGCCAAATTCCTGAGCCAGTGTGTCCTGCTTATAGTGTGGATGTTTCTAGAGCCTTCAGGAACCCCGCTGTTTGAAACACTGTTTACTGTGGCAGTCAGTGAGATCCTACTGAGACTTGCATAAGTGTAACCTTGGGAATGACATCCTGACTCACTTTGAAATCTCTTAGCCATAAAAACTCATCTGTATTTCATATTTACCCCTTCTGGTCAAGGTCTGTTTCCAGATGCATTGCTAGTTGGTGCTTGATAATAATCCCCTGGTGCCAGGGAGGCTCATCTCCGGGTCATGTCCCACGGGGCAGGGGGAAGGTGGTGCATTTATAGGCTGAGTTTCACTTATAGAGAGGCCACAATTGAGTAACAAGGAGACTTTCAGGAGGTAACTCTTAGGCAATATATAACACTGGGCTAAGTTTCAATTTCACAAGAAAAGGTTCATAGTACAATCATCAGTATCAAGGGCCTGGTGTAATGGTCTGTCTTCCTTCACTGGGCACTGCCCCTGTACTCAGGGGATTCTTGCTACTCTATTAGAGAATGTAGCAGGACTCCCCAGGATGGGAATTCAATATTCTTTCTGTTATTGTGTGGGTCTCTACCCTCCGAGTCAACGCCCCAGGTGCACCCTGCACACACATCCCATCACTGACACCCTGCACCAGTGATCCTCCCCGACACAGCTGT
>JAQZBX010095986.1:0-11854 GCA_029593785.1 Cabassous unicinctus
ATGAAATTAGATTAGTGATTATGTAAGGCTGGGAAAGGATAGAGGGATTGAGAGGTGACTACTAAGGGGTTTAGAGTTTTTCTTTTTGGAGTAATGAAATTGTTCTCAAAATCTTTGTGCAAATGAATGCACAACATTGTGAGTATACTAAAAGCCACTAATTATACACTTCAGATAGATCATATGGTATGTGAATACATCTCAGTAAAATGACTTAAAAAAAAAAAAATTGTTCAAGAATAGCCAGAAATAGCAGCTATGTACAGCAGGGGAAGCTTAGAGAGATTGAGAGGTGAAGAATTTTGTCTGTTTTTTATTATTATTATTGAAATAATGGAAATGCTCTAATAATGATTGAAGTGATGAATGCACAACTATGTGATTATACCAAATACCACTGATTGTACACTTTGGATGGACTGTATGCTTTATTAATATGTATCAATAAAACTGATTTGTATTTAAAAAAACTGTGTGAGCATTTTCCGGAGACAACTGATACCCAGGTTGAGAAATTCCAGGCACATGACTTAGTAACCAAGTCCATCTTGGCCCAGGCTAACGGAAGATATATGCAACTCCTCTTTTTAGTGAAAAGAAGAAAGCAAACAAAAGCTTTTTTTCATATGGAAGCATCATTTCTCTAAACTATACTGTTGGGAGGAGGATGTGGCTCAAGCAATTGAGCTCCCGCCTATCACAGGTCCCAGGTTCATTTCCCGGTGCCTCCTAAAGAAGACAAGCAAGACAGTGAGCTGACGTGAAGGGAAGGCGCTGTGAGCTGATGCAACAAGATAATGCAACAAAAGACAGGAGGAAAACAATGAGAGACTCAACAAAGCAGGGAGCAGAGGTGGCTCAGGCAATTAGGTGCTTCCCTCCAAACATCAGAGGTCCCAGGTTCGGTTCCCGGTGCCTCCTGAACAGAAGACCAGCACACAACAAGCAGACACAGCAAATGCAAACAGGGGTGGGGGGGGTGGAAATAAATAAATAAAATAAATCTTTAAAAAAACTATACTGTTGACTAAACCACCAGACCCTGAAAGGTTGCTATCACTATTAAAAAATACTTTATTTGATTTTCAAACAGTATACTTAAACCTCTAGCTTCTAATGAGGTAACCAGACAACACTGACACACAGCTGACCTATTACTGCACACTGAATGTTAGCCCAAATGAGAGTAAGTCTAAAATACCCTCAGGGCAGCAATTACAATTTTATGAAGTCCTTCCACTGCCGGTACAATATGGCCATCATCATTAATAGCTGAGGAGAATCTCCACTGCAGGGGATACTATTTTGGTATTATGAACTCTACCAGGACACTGAAGTGCCACATTTTAATATTAATGGAATGAGTAAGCAAACCATAGACCCAACATATACCCATTAATAAGAGCTCTCGATGTCAAAAATGAAATAAAGCAGCCAGTTTAAACCAATTGTACTAGAACAAAAAAAATCAATGGGTAAGTATATCAAGAAAAGCTGAGCATAAACTTAAGACAAAAATAACTTATTGATTCATTCAGTTTCAATATGGATTGTTTTTAACCACTGAAAAAAATTCAGTGTACTTTGTATTTAAATTATTCTTTAAGAGATACTATCTCCAAAGAAACAATACATAATAATTTTTGGGATAGTATTTATTTATTTATTTTTATTTTTTATTTTTTTAAAAATTTATTTATTTTATTTATTTGTCCCCCCCCTGCCGCTTGTGTTGCTGTGTCCATTCGCTGCGTGTCTTCTCTGTGTCTGCTTATCTCCCCCTTGCTGTGAGGTCTTGCCGCATCAGCCCATGGCGCCGCGCGAGCCGGCCTGCCCTAACAAGGAGGCCCCGGGAAGCGAACCCGGGGCCTCTCATATGGTAAACGGGTGCTCTATCCATTGAGCCACACCCGCTTCCTGCCGTGAGGTTGCTGCATCAGCCCACAGCACTGCTCAGGCCGGCGTGCCCTCACAGGGAGGCCTCAGGAAGCCAACCCGGGCCTCCCATATGGTAAACGGGGGCTCTATCCATTGAGCCAACCCGCTTCCCTGGGATAGTATTTAAATGCTAAAAAGTAACATGGCATCAAAGCATATTATCAAGAAAGTAAAAAAGAACCTACACAATGGGAAAAAAAAAGAGTTGGAAATCATATAACTGACAAGAATTAACTATCCAGAATACACAAAGAACACCTACAACTCAACAACAAAAAGACAATCAACCCAATTAAAAAATGGGTCAAGGACTTGAATAGGCATTTCTCCAAAGAAGATATGCAAACATACAATGAGTGCATGAAAAGATGCTCCAAATCATTAGACATTAGGGAAATGCAAGTCAGAACCACAATGAGATACCACTTTACACTTTACTAGAATATTTACATTAAAAAATAAGTGTTGGAGAAGATCTGGAGAGACAGGAACAAGCATACATTTGTGATGGGAATGTAAAATGGTACAATCACTGTGGAAAACAGTTTGATGGTACCTCAGAAAGTTAAGTACAAAATTACCATATAACTCAGCAATCACACTTCTAGGTAAACACTCAAAAAATTGAAAACAGGGACACAATGAGATATTTGCATACCAAAAATTCATAGTGGCAGTATACACAAGCGCCAAAATATGGAAGTGTTCATCAAAAAATGAATGGATAAACAAAATGTGGTATACACACAATGGAATATTATTCCATTGGAATGAAGTCTTGATACATGCAACAACATGGATGAACCTTGAAGACATCATGTTGAGTGAAATAAGGCAGACACAAAATGACAAATACTATATGATCTCACTTATATGAAATAATTAAAATATGCAAATTCATAGTCAGAAACTAGAATACAGGTTACCAGGGATGGGGAAGCTGTAAGGAATGGAGAATTAATGTTTAATTGGTAAAGAATTTCTGTTTGGAGTCAAAGAAAGTTTTGGATAATGGGTGGTGGTGATGGTAGCACAACATTGTGAGTATAATTAAGACCATTTAATTGTATATTTGAAAGTAGTCAAAATGGGAAATTTTAGGTTGTATATATGTTACAAACATAAAGATAAAAAAATAAAAAATAAACAGAAATATACAACACAAACAGTGAACCCTAATGTAAATTATGGACTATAGTTGTGATGGTTAAGTTCATGTGTCAACTTGGCTAGATTACACTTTCCAGTTGTTTGGTCAAGCACTAGCCTGACTGTTACAGTGAAATATTTCATGGATTAGACAGCTGACTGCATCTATGGCTGATTACATTTACAACCAACAAAGGAGATTGCCTTCCGCAATGAGAGGAGTTTCATCCAATCAGTTGAAGGCTGTAAAGGGAGAACCCAAGATTTTAGCAGTCAAAAAGAAGAAATTCTATCTCTACTTCAGCCAGCCAGTTTCCCCTGGGGAATTCATCAAGACCTTCAGCAGAGTTCTCAACTCATGGCCTGTCCTATGGTACTTGGACTTGCCAATCCCCACAGACATGTGAGTTAATTCCTGTATTAAATTTCATAATATTACACACATATATATGCATATACATATATATCTTCTCAGTTTTATTTCTCTGGAGAACGCTGGCTAATATAGATTTTGGTACCAGGAGTGATTTTTTGGGAAAAGGAATCTTAAGGATGAGATTTCTGAGTTGGTTCTGGGGTTTGGGGAACTGGTTTTCTAATATGATTAGATTAAAAAACCACTAATGACTATTTCCAAAGATCAAGATGGCACAAGATAGTCTGTGGCATAAAATAGCAATAGATACACACAAAATATCACCATCTGATACTGATACTCAAATGCTTGTAAGAGGCAAGGCTCTGGGTGATAGCATATTTGATATCTTAACAGAATTGGGTGGAAGTAAAAAGTATAATGATGTTGACTGATCCTAAATATGCTAGATACTGTTGTTAAAGAAAGGATGAGATCAAGTCCCTGGCTTGTGGAATGAGGGCTACTGTGGTAGGAAAGGCCAAGTGGAAGCCACTAGAACAGTCCTACTTAGCAAAGGAGTAAATCAAAAACAATACCAGATTTCTGGAGGGATTACAGAGATTAAAGTAGAAGATTAGGTTACTGATTTCAAGACTTTTTCCTTTTTTAATATAACATTTACAGCTCTAAATTTCCCTCCAAGCACTGCTTTAGCTGCATGCCCTAACTTTTGATATGTTGGGTCTTCATTTTCATTCATCTCAAATTATTTTCTAATTTCCTTGATTTCTTCTTTGACAATGGTATTTAGGAGTATGTTGTTTAAATTTCCATGTATTTGTGTGTTCCCCAAATTTCTTTCTGTTATTGATTTCTAATTTCATTCCACTGCAGTTGGAGAATATACTTAACATATTTTCTAACAAAGTGGTAAATTTCATGGTATTTAAATTATATCTCAGTGAAAAAAAATACTTTTAGGCAGGTTGCATGACAAGAATCACAGACAAATAGACATTGGGCCATACAAATAGTTCCTGTAGCTATGTAGCACAGTCTTACTTAACTGAGTCTGAAAAAGCTTGGTACAGATCTGCCATTTCCAAATGGTTATAATTTTTACCAAATTAAGTGCCTCAACGATGGTGAAAAAAACACACAAAAATTCCATAGGATTAAATGGCAGAGAACATAAAAAAGATGATCCCAAGAAAGGAAATGAAAATGATGAATAAATATGAGGTCACACAAATAATCTTTTTAAAAAAGAAATTTTACAAAAAGAAATACCATTTTCCTCTTTCCAAATTAATAGGTTTTTCTTTTGTTTTTAAACATTTAATATCCATGACTGGAATGATAGAATGAAATTAGGCACTCTCATAGCCTGATGGTGAGCATATAAACTAGAAAACGTTGGGGAAGTAATTCAGCAAAAAGAGCCTTTAAAAATTCTAAATGCTTTCAACTAGTAATTCTTCTATTGGCAATCTGTATATAGAAAATAACCTTAAACGCACAAAATATTTTAGACCAATGATATTCACTGCATATTATTTGCAATTCATAAAAAGGTAACAATATAAATATCCAGTAATAGGAGAATGATTCAATAAATTATGGTACAATTATTCAGCTAAAATGTAGTCATTAAAAATTGTAATTACAAAACATTCACAGTATTAGGAAAATACTTAAGTTACAATGTTACAGTGAAAAAGCAAACAGGAATTATACATAGACTATGATCATAGCTATGTGTTGTTTAAAAAATCGTATAAAATAGGTTTCCGATATACCATTCTATTGTTAACACCTTGCATTGGTGTGGCACATTTGTCATAAGTGATGAAAATATGTTTTTATAATTGTACTAGTAACTAGAGTCCATGGTTTAACCTAGGGTTCACTGGGTAGTGCAGTTCCTTGGAACAATCCAATTTATGTATAATTGTTCTGTAAATCCATAACTTCTCTAATAAAATACAAACCAGAAGGGAAGCGGGTGTGGCTCAGTGGATAGAGCCCCCGTTTACCATATGGGAGGCCCCGGGCCCGGCACAGTGGGCTGATGCAGCAACCTCATGGCAGGAAGCGGGTGTGGCTCAATGGATAGAGCACCCATTTACCATATGAGAGGCCCCGGGTTCGCTTCCCAGGGCCTCCTTGTGAGGGCAGGCCAGCTCGCGCGGCGCTGTGGGCTGATGCGGCAAGACCTCACAGCAAGGGGGAGATAAGCAGACACAGAGAGGACACGGAGCGAATGGACACAGCAACACAAGCAGCAAGGGGGGATAAATAAATAAATAAATAAATAAATAAATAAATAAATAAATAAATAAATAAATAAAATACAAACCAGAAGACCAATAGCAAACAATCTGTGTACAGAAAAAAAACAGAAAGTAATATATCAAAAGGCTAACAATGGTTGCCTTTGGATAGTGAATTATTAATGTATTTTTTTTTAACTCTTTAGTCATTTTCTAAATTTTCTATGAATATAAATTTTCAGCATAAAAAGCATCCTTAAAGCAAATTTTAGAGTCTGTTACTTCAAGCATAACAACCTACTTAGTAAGGCACCTTTCTCACAAGTACCATCTCACAGATACATAGATATGTAGATATATAAACATATAGATATATAGATATATTTACTCTCTCACACATGTAACCCTCAGTTTTTCCCACTAAGCAGCCACTGCTGCTGCCCTTACCCTCCCCCACACTAAAGACACTTTAGAATTCTTAGGCCTCTGTACCTGCCCCTACAGACAAAGGGGGCTCCAGGGATCCAGCATGCAGGAAAGGGGAGAGAGAGGTACATAGGTTAAGGTTGATTCAGCTTTTGACTCACAAATTTGGTCTGCTGTGTCCCAGGAGCCCTTCCAGGCCAGGTGGGACTGAGCCATTGTTTGCCTTGGTAGCCAGCAAGGGACTAAAGATACACCACCCTCCCAATCTCTACCTCTACTAACAGGGACTGATTGTTGAGGAATCAGAGGGGAGTGGAAATATTTCCCACCCAAGAAAAGGGAGGGGGCTGCCAGAGAAGGCTGGAGAACTGTCTCAGAGAAAGTTTGAATTACAAGGCTCTTAGCTTCCAGGAAGGAAGCTCTATCACATTGATCCCATCTGTGTTGCAACAAATACACTCCAACCAGGCACTAAACTGAGAGCTGCCAAAGAACACCATCTGCTGGCAGACCAAGGAAGCGCACGTGAGAAAATTAAAAACAAGCAAGAGAGGCTTTTCCCAACCTTTATAGCATCCATCCCCAAGGCCCAAAGAAGCTGGTCTGCAACCAATTACTGGGTTCAGAGCCCAGTTTTAAACAACTATCAGGGACAATTCTAACAATCCAGGTTGAGCCAAAAATGAAACAGCAGTGGTAACACACAGCCTCCCGCCACTAAATCCCTACAAAAGAGAAAGAAACTGAGTATCTGAGTAAACTACACCCTAATCAGATGCCTAGACATCAGCCAAAAATTACAAGCCATACTAAGAAAATGGAAGACATGGCCCAAGAAAGGGATTATATCAAAGCCCCAGAAGAGACACAGGATTTGAGAGAACTAATGAGCGAAATGCACACCAATTTCCAAAATGAAATTAATGAGTTGAAAGACAACATGACTAAAGAGATAAATGACATCAAAAAGACATTGAGACAAATGAAGAAAGAAAAAAAAAGAAAGAAAAGAAAAGACATTGCGTGAGTGCAAAGAAGAATTTGAAATCCAGAACAGAAAAGTAACAGAGCTCATGAGAATGAAAGACACAATAGGTGAGATTAAAAAACACAATTGAGGCATACAATAGCAAACTCGGGAAATGACAGAAGAAAGAATAAGTGATACCAAAGACAGAACAGCTAATATTGAAGAGAGAAAAGAAGGGAAAAAATTGAGCAGGGGCTCAGAGTGTTGAATGACAACACAAAACGCAACAACATACATGTCATGGGAGTTCCAGGAGGAGAAGAGAAGGGAAAAGGGGCAGAAAGAGTATTTGAGGAAATAATAGCTGAAAATTTCCCAACTCTCATGAAAGAAATGAACTTATATGTCCAAGAAGCACAGCAAACCCCAATCAGAACAAATCCGGATAGACCTACTCCAAGACACATACTGCTCAGAACGTCAACTATCAAAGATAAAGAGAAAATTCTCAGAGCAGCAAGAGAGAAGCAAACCATCACATACAAGGAACGTCCAGTAAGATTTAGCACAGATTTTTCTTCAGAAGCCATGGAGCGAGAAGACAGTGGTATGATACAATTAGGATACTGAAAGAGAAAAACCACCAGGCGAGAATTCTTTATCTGGCAAAACTGTCCTTCAAATACGAAGGTGAGTATAAAATATTCACAAACAAACAGAAACTAAGAGAGTTTACAAAAAAGAATCCACCTTTGTAGAATATGTTAAAGGAAGCCTTAGAACCTGAAACAAAAAGACAGGAAAGAGAGGCCTGGAGGACAATATAGGAAAAAGAATAGAGAAAGGATAACCAAAAGAATAAAAAGGCAGATAAAAATATGATAGGACATAAGAAAACCAAAGAATAATATTGTGGAAATAAATAGTGCATTTACAGTAATATCACTGAATGTGAATGGATTAAACTCCCCAATCAAAAGATACAGGCTGAAAGAAGGAATTAAAAAACATGAGCCATCCATAAGCTGCTTACAAGAAACTCACCTTAGACCCAGGGATACAAATCAGCTGAAAGTGAAAGGTTGGAAAAAGATACTCCTTGTGAATAGTAACCAAAAAAGAGCAGGGGTAGCTATACTAGTATCGGACAAAACAGACTTTAAATGGAAAAAAGTTATAAGACATACAGAAGGCAATTATATATTAATAAAAGGGACAATCCACCAGGAAGATATAAATATCTATGCAACTAACCAGGGTACCCCAAAAGACATGAGGCAAACTCTGGCAAAACCGAGGGGAAAAATAAGACATATCTACAATAATCATTGCAGACTCCAACACCCCACTCACATCATTAGATAGAACACCTAGAGAGAAGATCAACAAGGAAATAGAGAACTGAACAATATGATAAATCAATTAGACCTAACAGATATATACAGAACACTGCATCCAAACTCAGTGGGCTATACATTCTTCTCAAGTGCCCATGGATCCTTCTCCAGAATAGGCTACATGTTAGGGCACAAGGCAGCTATCAATAAATATAAAAAGACTAAAATTATACAAAGCACCTTCTCAGATCATAATGGAATGAAACTGGAAATCAATAATAGACAGGAAAAAAGTAAATTCACATATGTGTGGAGGCTGAACAACACACTCCTAAATAATTAGTGGGTCAAAGAAGAAATTGCAAGTGAAATCAGTAAATATATCGAGATAAATGAAAATGACAGCACAACTTAACAAAACTTACGGGATACAGCAAAGGATGTCTTGAGAGGGAAATTTATAGCCCTAAATGCCTACATTAAAAAAGAAGAAAGCGCTAAACTCAAAGATTTAATTGAACAACTAGAGAAACCAGAAAAAGAACAGCAAAACAATCCCAAAGCAAGCAGAAGGAAAGATATAATAAAGATTAGAGCAGAAATAAATGAAATTGAGAACAAAAAAAAAAAAAACAAACAATAGAGAAAAATCAACAAAACTAAGTTGGTTCTTTGAGATTAATAAAATTGACAAAACCCTTACCTAGACTAACAAAGAAAAAGAGAAGATGCAAATAAATAGAATCAGAAATGAAAGGGGGGAAGTTACAACTGACCACACAGAAATAAAAAGGATCATAGGATGGTATTATGAGAAACTGTATGCCAAGAAACTAGACAACCTAGATGAAATGGACAAATTCCTAGAAATACACAAACAACCTACACTGACACTACAAGAAATACAAGAACATAACAAACCAATCACATTTAAAGAGATTGAATCTGTCATCAAAAATCTCCCAGCAAAGAAAAGTCCAGGACCAGATGGCTTCACAGGTGAATTCTACCAAGCATTTCGAAAAGAATTAACACCAATCTTGTTTAAACTCTTCCAAAAAATTGAAGAGGAGGGAAAAATACCCAACACATTTTATGATGCCTACATCACCCTAATACCAAAGCCAGATAAAGATACTATAAGAAAAGACAATTACAGACCAATCTCTCTAATCAATATAGATGCAAAAATTCTCAACAAAATACTTACAAGTAGAATCCAACAGCATATCAAAAGACTTATACATCACAACGAAGTGGGATTTATTCCTGGTATGCAAGGCTGGTTCAACATAAGAAAATCAATCAATGTAATACATGACATTAACAAATTGAAGGGAAAAAAACAACAACACATGATCATCTTGTTCGATGCAGAAAAGGCATTCCACTAAATCCAGCATCCTTTTTTGATAAAAAATACTTCAATAGATAGGAATAGAAGGAAAACTCCTCAATCTCATAAAAGACATATATGAAAAACCAACAGCCAATGTTGTACTCAATGGGGAAAGGTTGAAAGCTTTCCCTCTAAGATGGGGAACAAGACAAGGATGCCCACTGTCACCTTGTTATTCAATATTATACTGGAAGTTCTAGCAAGGCAATTATACAAGTGAAAAAAATTGGCATCCAAATAGGAAAAGAGAAAGAAAACCCTCACTGTTTACAGATGACACGATCCTGTATTTAGAAAATTCTGAAGTATCCAGGACAAAGCTACTTGAGCTAATAAATGAGTTCAGCAAAGTGGCAGAATACAAGATCACTACACAAAAATCAATAATGTTTTTGTACACTAGTACTGAACAATCTGAGGAGGAAATAAGAGGGAAAATTCCACTTACAATAGCAACAAAAAGACTCAAATACCTAGGAATTAATTTAACCAAAGAAGTATAGGACCTATATGCAGAAAACTACAAAACAATGCTAAAAGAAAATTTAAAAGACCTAAACAAATGGAAAGACATTCCATGTTCATGGATTGGAAGAATAAATATAGTGAAGATGTCAATCTTACCCAAACTGATTTATAGATTCAATGCAATACCAATCAAAATTCCAACAGCCTACTTTACAGAATTAGAAAAAGTAATTACCAAATTCATTTGGAAGGGAAAGTGCACCTGAATAGCCAAAAGCATTATAAAAAAGAAGAGCAACATGAGAGGAATTTCACCGCCTGAACTTTAAACATATTACAAAGCTACAGTGGTCAAAACAGCATGGTACTGGCATAAAGACAGACACATCAATCAGTGCAATAGAATTGAGAATCCAGAAATAAACCCTCACCTATACAGTTCAACTGGTTTTTGAGAAACCTACCAAGTCCATGTTAACAGGACAAAACAGTCTGTTCAAAAAATGGTGCTGGGAGAACTGGATATCTATAACCAAAAGAATGAAAGAGGACCCCTCCCTCACTCCCTACACAAGAATCAACTCAAAATGGATCAAAGACCAAAATATAAAAAGCCAGGACCATAAAACTACTAGAAGAAAATGTAGGGAAACATCTTAAAGACCTTGTAGTAGGTTGTGGTTTCTTGGACCTTAAACCCAAAGCACACGCAATGAAAGAAAAAAAAGATAAATGGGACCTCCTCAAAATTAAACACTTTTGCACCTCACAGGACTTTGTCAAAAGAGTGAAAAAGTAGGCAACTCAATGGAAGAAAATATTTGGAAATCACTTGTCCAATAAGGGTTTAATATCCAAGATATATAAAGAATTGTTACAACCCAACAATATAAAGACAAATGACCCAATTAAAAAATAGGCAAGAGACTTGAATAGACATTTCTCCAAAGAAGAAATACAAATGGCAAAAAAAACACATGAAGAAATGCTCAACATCTCTCATGATTAGGGAAATGCAAATCAAAACTACAATGAGATATCATTTCACACCTATCAGAATGGCCACTATTAAAAAGACAGAGAACTACAAGTGTTGGAGAGGATGTGGAGAGATAGGAACACTTATTCACTGGTGGTGGGAATGTAGAATGGTACAGCCACTGTGGAGGACTGTTTGGCAGTTCCTAAAGAAGTTGAATATAGACTTGCCACGTGACCCTACAATAACACTACTGGGTATATACCCAGAAGAACTGAGAGCAGTGATACAAAAGACATCTGCACACTGATGTTCATAGTGGCATTATTCATGATTGCCAAAAGTTGGAAACAACCCAGGTATCCATCAACCAATGAATAGATAAACTGTGGTGTATTCACACAATGGAATATTATGCAGCTGTAAGAAGAAATGAAGTCATAAAACAAATGATAACATGGATGAACTGGAAGACATTATGCTGAGTGAAACAAGCCAGACACAAAAGGACAAATACTGTATGACTGTGTTACCATAAATCAAATATATTGTGTAAC
>JAQZBX010095987.1:0-11848 GCA_029593785.1 Cabassous unicinctus
TTTTTTTTTTTCTTGTCTAATTGCCCTAGCTAGAACTTCTAGTACAATGTTGAATAACAGTGGTGACAGTGGGCATCCTTGTCTTGTTCCCGATCTTAGAGGGAAAGCTTTCAACCTTTCCCCATTGAGTATGATGTTGGCTGTGGGTTTTTCATATATGCCTTTTATCATATTGAGGAATTTTCCTTTTATTCTTATCTTTTAAAGTGCTTTTATCAAAAAAGGATGCTGGATTTTGTCGAATGCCTTTTCTGCATCTATTGAGATGATCATGTGGTTTTTTCCTTCAATTTGTTAATATGGTGTATTACATTGATTGATTTTCTTATGTTGAACCAGCCTTGCATACCAGGAATAAATCCCACTTGGTTGTGATGTATAAGTCTTTTGATACGCTGTTGGATTCGATTTGCAAGTATTTTGTTGAGAATTTTTGCATCTATGTTCATTAGAGAGATTGGTCTGTAATTTTCTTTTTTTGTGGAATCTTTATCTGGTTTTGGTATTAGGATGATGTTGGCTTCATAAGATGTGTTGGGTAATTTTCCCTCCTCTTCAATTTTTTGGAAGAGTTTAAACAGGGTTGGTGTTAACTCTTTTCGAAATGCTTGGTAGAATTCACCTGTGAAGCCATCTGGTCCTGGACTTTTCTTGGGTGGGAGATTTTTGATGACAGATTCAATATCCTTAGTTGTGATTGGTTTGTTAAGTTCTTGTATTTCTTGTAGCATCAGTGTAGGTTGGTTGTGCGTTTCTAGAAATTTGGCCATTTCATCTAGGTCGTCTAGTTTGTTGGCGTATAGTTTCTCATAATATCCTCTTATGATTCTTTTTATTTCTGTGCGGTCATTTGTAACTTCCCCCCTTATTGCACTTATTTCTATTCCTACTCCATCATTGCATACTGGGTTGAGAGAAAGGATTGGGTAACTTCATTTAGTTTATAGGTAGCCATATCTGGACATAACAGAGAACACTGTACTTCCCCCAGAGATACTGGACTTTGGCCTGGATGGCAAAACTATTTAGGACCAAAGTTTGTCTCCCTTGGAAAGGAGGTAAGATATATGGGAAGAAGAGGGAAGAAGGGTACACTCAGATTTTTGGGTGTCTGCAGACTTGATTTTATCTCTTTGTTAGAATTCACCTTAATTAACCTAATGTACCTGGGGCTTCTGATCTGTTTATTCAGAATTCTTCTATCACCTACATGTTGACAACTCTCAAATTTGCATGTCCTACCAGGATTTCTCCTTTTTATTTGAGATCCATTTTATCCAAATACTGGATATCTTTACATGGATTTACCTTAGCAGAGACCTCAATTACATGTCTAAAAGTGAAATTAGGGGTGTCAGTGATGGGACATACATGGGAGGAAGTTCACCTGGACATACATATAAGGTATATAATTTTGTTCAAATGTTCATGGGGCATTGTCACAGTGGGTGGAGATTCACACAAAAACTGAGAGAATATTGAATTCCCATTCTGGAGAGCTCTGCCACATTATCTAATGGAGCAGCAACAGTACTCAAGTGCAGGGGCAATGACTGGCAAAGGAGGATAGTCCATTGATGGGCCCTTGATATTGATGACTATGCCTGTGAGCCTTTGCTCTTGTAATTGAAACTTAGCCTAGTGTTGTGGGGTGCCTAAGAGCTGCCTCCTGACAGCCTCCTTGTTGCTCAAATGTGGCCTTTCTCTAAGCCAAATTCAGCATATAAATGCATTATCTTCCCCCTAGCATGGGGCATGGCTCCTGGGGATGAGCCTCCCTGGCACCAAGGGATTACTGCTAAGCACCAACTAGCAATGCAACTGGAAAAAGACCTTGAATAAAGTGGGGAATAGGTAAAAACAAATGAGTTTATATGGCTAAGACACTTCAAACTGAGTCAGGAGGTCATCCCAGAGGTAACGCTTATGCACATCTCAGCAAGATCTCATAGACTGCCAAAGTGGATACTACCCCAAATAGTGGGGCTCCTGAGGCCTCTGGAGACACCCAGGTCCTATGGTCAGGGCAGATAGCTCTGGAGTTTGGTGCCTTAACGGTGGGCTCTACTTTGGAGTTTGTGCTCCTGAGAGTGACAGAGTTGGACTCAGTTATGGCTTCCCTTCACATGGCTCATTTGTCCCTTCTATTTGAACCTATACTTGGTGCTGGAGTTGGTAGGTGTACGTCCAAGAGGATTGAATCTTTGGACTGTATGTGCCAGCTGGGCCCTGAGCCTCAGCGGAGTTGCAATACCTACTCTCCAGTTTATTGGACTCACCCAGGACAACAAACAAGGAGGTAAGGATTGACAACCACCATACCAAAGAAACGAGAGAGCCTACAACTGCAAGCAAGAGTTCCATCCATTGGCTGTATGGGATCGAAGCCCCCTCTCAATTAGAGGTGGAGTGGACATCACCATCCCAGAATCCTCAGGATCAGGGAATGAAATATGGATTAGAGTGGACTTACTCGCATTCTACTATAGACTTTTTGTGATTCTAGCAATGGAAGAAATTACAACATGGATGTGGAGGCAGTGGCCACTGGAGGCTCTGGGGGAAGGGAGAGGGAAAAACAGGTGTAAAATGGGAGCTTTTCCGGGACTTGGGAATCGTCCCGAATGACATTGCAATGGCAGATATAGGTCATTATATATCTTCCCATATCCTGCAGAATTTTGTGGGAGGGAGTGTAAACTACAATGTGAACTATCATCCATGCTCCGTGGCAATGTCCCAGGATGCGTTTATCAATTGCAATGAATGTGCCACACTAATGAAGGATATTGTTTATGTGGGAGGGTGTGGGAGGTGTGGGGAGAGGGGCAGTGTGTAACATTTATGTAATCTAAGTATCTTTAAAAAAATAAAATATATTTAAAAAACAAAAAAAGTGAAATTATTTCTTTTCTCTCAAACATGCACCTTCTCTGTGATAGAGTGCAATAAATGGTTATAATCTCTTCCCATTCCTTTATACATACCCCTTTGCAGAGTGACTTTGCTAAGGAATGTATAGCTCCACCTTCTTGTATCTGTGCTGGTCTTGACTTGCTTTGACCAGTAGAATGCAGCAGAAGTGATGGTGTGGGAGTTCTGAGTCTAGAACTCAAGAAGACTTGCACTCTTTGCCCTTGTTCTCTTGGAAAGCTGCTACCATCATGTAAAGAAGCCTGGACTAACCTTCTTGAAGATAGAGAGAAAGAGGCCCAGCTGATATCCAGAATCAACTGTCAGCAGGAATGGCTACATAATTTGTGCGATTTAGTGCAAATTGAAAATGCAGGGCTCCTTGTTTCAAAATAAATAAGAATTCAAAATGACAGCAGCAGAGCATTGAACCAAGTGTGGGACCCTTCAGAGCAGGGGCCCTGTAAGGCTGGACAGATTGCATGCCTATGAAGTCTGCTCTACACAGGCAGACCATCTTGGACCATCAAGCTCCCAACAAGCTGCTTCAGCTGCCTGTCACCATGTAGTGAAACCAGGTAAAACCAGGAGAATATCCCAGCTAAGTCCAACCCACAACTTGTGAACTAATAAATGATTATTTTAAGCCATGAAGATTTGTGATTGTTAGGCACATTCTACCTTATCCCAGTCCTGGATAATTAAAGCCTGAATCATATACAACCTCACCCATACTTTCCACTTAATCCTATGAGGTCTGAGGAATTATTTAGACTTTCTATTCCCCTGCGTGTTCTCTTCTTACTTGGACATATGGATTGTGGAGTCAGACTGCCTGGATTTAAATTCTAATTCCTACCTTTACTAATTGTGTGACCTTGAACACATTATTTCACTTCTTTGTGTCTGTATTTCCTTATCTGTAAAAAGGAGATGACTTTCCTTTCCACATCAGGGTTTGTAAAGATTAAATGAGTTAATGCATGCATAGCACATAGCGCAGTGCTTGGGGCATGATCTGTGCTCAATAAATGTTAGTTATTTTGATTGCCTTGGTTTCAACCTCACTGTCCAAGTGATTTGGGATGAAACTTGTAGGAGTACTGCAGGTGACTTCTGGGGTTGTACAGAAACATTATTCAGAGAGGTACAAAGAAAGACATGGTCCTAGAGAAACTAATACAATGTAAGGTTGCAAATTGAACTCTGAAGTCAGACTTTCTTCACATCTCAGCTCTACCACTTGTTCCGTTTCTTTAGAGAGCTATTTATCCTCTTTAGGTCTCAATTTAGACAATTGTAAATGAGAATAATAAAAGGAAATCTCTCAGCATATTTGTGAAGATTGAATGAAGACTAAATGATATCACTGTAGGTCTGGCACATAGAATATACCCACTACTTGATATATGAAATGTGAAGACTGGTCAAAAAGGCAAGTCAAGATCACTTTGAGAGCCAACCAGCTTCTCCCAGGGAATTCAACATCATCAGAATTTTCCACTTGGAGACAACCCTACAGATCAGACTTGTAGATCCCTAAGGTCATGCGAGCCAATTCCTATGATAAATCTCTTAATTTTTAGAGATATATATCTCCTGTCAGTTCTGCTTCTTTGGAAAACCCTGACTAATACAGGCGGAGTACAAAAGTGGTAGGACATCTGCATCTAAAATGAACTTAAGGATCAGGAGAGCTTCCTGGAGGAAGTTACAGCTAAAGTGAGACTTGAAGAATAGATGAGTAGGCATCAGCTAAGCTTGGGAGAAGAGGCAGTAATGAATGTGACTAAGGGGAGAGAGTAATATTCTAAGCTTAAGGAATAGCATATGTAAATGCCTGGAAGGAAGCGAAAACCAGAAACTTGGGGGAATTTAAAGTAGTTTAGGGTTGCTGACAAATTGAGTTAGCAGCCAGAAGTGGTTAGAGATGATAAAACCTGTTTACCCTGTTAAGGAATTTAGGACTTTGTCCTAAGGGCAATGGGAAGCCATTCAAGTGTTTTAAGCAGAGGTGTGACATTTAGAAACAGTAGTCCTATTACAATGTGGAGAAAAGAAGGGCAGACAGAAGAGCCACCACCTGCGTATTTTTGTAAATAAAGTTTTATTGGAACATTGCATGTTCATTCATTGACATATAGTGTGTGATTGCTTCCAGGCTTTAAAGGCAGAGTTGAGTAGCTGTGACAGAGACCATCTGGCCCACAGAGCTGGAAATATTTACTATCCAGCCCTTTTAGAAAAGATATCCTGATCCCAGCAACACTGTTGCAGTAATCTGGGGTGATATGCTGGTGGCCAGCTTTGGGAAGGGATGGGAGGATTGGTGACAAGGCAGACTTATGGGGTTCATGCCATATCGTCAGTGACTCTGAGGAAGTAGTGAATCAGGTGGCAGTTGGGATCATCTTTATTTAAAAATTTTTATTTATTATGATTATTTTTGAGTTTTTCTTTTTGGAGTAATGAAATTGTTCTAAAATTTTTTGTGGTGATGAAAGCACAACACTGTGATTAAACTAAAAGCCATTGATTGTACACTTTGGATAGAATGTATGGTATGTGAATATATCTCAATAAAACTGTTTTTAAAAAAAATAAAAAATAAAAATAAAAGCTATTCATTACTTACAAGGTTAAAAATATATTGTTGGTCATTGATAAAAGCTTCTGTACCATGTATAAAATATCTGAAAATTATATGATAATCAAATGTTTATTAAATTCTTAGAAAAAATTTATTTTTTAGAGCAGTTGTAGGTTTACAGAAAAATCCTGCAGAAAGTACAGAGTTCCCAAATTTCCCTTCTCCCCCCACTGCAGTTTTTCCTATTATTAATATTTTGTGTCAGTGTGGTACATTTGTTACAATTGATGAACCAATATTATTATAATCATTATTAGCTAAAGTCCATAGTTTAATAAGTTTTCACTCCTTGTGTTGTAGAGTTCCATAGGTTTATTTTATTGTGGTAACATAAAGAACACAGTTTCCCATGTTAACCACTTGCAAGTATAATACTCAGTGGTGTTAATTATATTCACAATCTTGTGCTACCATCACCACTATCCATTACTAAAACTTTTCCATCACCCCAACCTTATCTGTTTATTTTTAACTAGATAATTATCACTTGAGGCCCTGTTACATAACTCTCGTAAAGTGCAGTACCTCCCGAAATATTCTGCCAATTTTCCAATAAATCCTGTGATTTTAGTGTCACATCCAGCCCCCACTCCTACTGACGGGGTCAGTTTATGAACCATCTCATTGGACTGAATGTATTGCCTCATTCTGCTTTTTGATCTAGCAGTGGAACCTGGCTCCATTCTATGATTTCTTCACTTACCCCACCACCACTACCTCCACTCCTATTGTGTGTGTGTTGTGGGGAGTTGTTGGGTGTTTAGGGGTAGTGGGAAGCTTATTGAAGATTTGGGAGACATGAGGAAGGTTGCAGAAATGCAAATCAATTAGAAGATTATCCTTTAAAAAAAAAGTCTTTAAGGCATACTATGGAGTTATGCTTTCTACCTCTTCTTTCTCTTTCTTATTTTCATCTTGCTTCTTTTCTCTTCTCCCCAATTCCTTCCTTATTCTCATATTATTTTTTAAAGTACAAGTCTCTGTTTTGTTAGCCTATCTCCTACTAACCCAGGCTCTCAAGGTCTCACCTCTACACCTAATGACTCATCATGGTGTTTCCCTCTAAGAATTCTAGTGCCATCTGGCATTGAGATTATTGGTTTAACTTCACTATAGTAGTAGGTGTCTTAGAACCAGGGAAAGGTACTGAGGATAAGTCTGGATCAGACAAGTTGTGATCTGACTTGGTATGCCATCCAACTGGAAAACCCAGAAAAGAAAGTAGGAGGGTAATGACTAAGTCAAGAACATTTCCAAAGGAGCATGTAAAAATCAGATCTAAGGAGTGAGTGTGAGGTTGTAAATAAGAGGGGAGGTCAGAGATCTGGAACAAAGGAAACCAACTAAAAAAACTGTATTGTAGGCTTTTTAAAAAAAGATTACTTTTATTTATTCTACCCCCCCACCCCCTGTTGTTTACGCCTGCTGTCTGCTCTCTGTGTCTCCTCATCTTCTTTTTAGGGGGCACTGGAAATGGAACCAGGACCTCCCATGTGGGAGGGAGGTGCCCAATCACTTGAGCCACATCTGCTCCCTGCTTGTTGTGTCTCTTGTTGTGTCTCCTCATTGTGTCAGCTCGCCACACCAGCCTGTCTCATCAGCTTGCTGTCTTGCTTGTCTTCTTTAGGAGGTACAGGGAACTTATCCTGGGACTTCCCCTGTGGTAGGCAGGCACCCAACTGCCTGAGCCACATCTGCTACCCTATTGTAGACTCTTGACACCTTGTGAAAGGAGATTGTGTCTCAGCAACTTTTGTATATGTACTACTTAATACAGTGCTAGACATACAGTAGGGACACAAGAAATGTTTGATAAAATGAACTGTTAAGCCTAAGCCATTCCTGAAATCTAGATCTGTCTGTGCTGCCTGGAACTTTGCTTTTTTGATATAGATCAATCTAATATACCAAAAAAAAATCAAGCAGCATTGTTTATATATCTAAACTACATAGGTGAAAGAACATCAGGCAATGCATTTAACATGTTCTTTCTTCAAAAAACCCTAGACTAGGTCTCAGTGTGTTTCTAACACAACAATGATAGCAATAAACTACCACCATCATTTATTGAATGCCTGCTGGATCTGAATTACAGTACCAGGTGCTTACCTGTGTTCTTTCATTTAATCCTCATAATAACCCTATTATTATATTCATTTTACAGATGAGGAGACTCTGCCTAGTAAGTGGCAGTTTGTCTGACTTCAAAACCCTTGCTTTCAGTAATACTAGCCCTTGCTGCCTCATTACTAGCTGCCCTGCCTCTAATTTCTAAACCTCTGATCTCCTCATTCTCTTGCTTAAAATCCTTCATTGTTTTCTCATCTCCTCCTGAGCAAAGTTTGCACAATTTAGTGTGTCATAATTTATTTTTTATAATCCTTGCCTACTCTTAGTAGGCTTCATCATCTGATGCTGTTTCCTAAATGTGTATTGCATTCCAAATATTTGTGATCCCTGGGGACATTCAGTAAGGTTTTGTTTTGTTTTTAACAAGACTTTAGTTACTCTGTTGCAGGTGGTCTGAAAAACACTGCTTTTAACAACTCTATGATACTACTTTTCTAGTCAGAGAAATAAAGCATTTGTACAAAGCAAGTTATAAATTAACTCTCAAGAAGGAGAGAAGATGAAGAGAGAAATTCTGTCTGGAGAAATGTGTATCATGAAGAAAATGACTTCATCAGAGTCTTAATAAGCAGGAAAACTTTTGACAAACACAGATATGAGGGAAAGTCCTATGTGTTGGAAGCAGCAAGAGCAAAGGAATGGAGGTAGGAAAGTACACAGCATTTTTGGGGAATGACTAGTATTTGGATTTAGCTAGAGTGAGTAAAGAATGTGAGAGGTAAACTTACAGCTTCTCTAACAAAAAATAAAATAAAATAAAAACGTGAGAGGGAAGGTTGTGAAAGATAAGACTGGAAAGGTAGGTTTGGGATAAAAATGGAGGACTATAAGCCATCCACTTATTTGTTAGGCAATACATTATAATAGAAAGCTTTTGATTGGAGCATTCGACCAACAGCAGGTCAGAAGAATGCTAACGAGGCATGATGCTGGAGAGAAAGGCAATTTATGATTGAAAAGAAAGGAAAACTGTGAGATCAGAAGGATGTGAAGTCTCTCTTCTGTAATCAGTGAATAGTTATTGAGGACCTATTGTGTCTGAAACGATGGTACTAGGCACTGGGAGAAGATGAGAAGGAAATTAGTATCCTAGACCTTTGTGTATGAAGGACTAAAGAAGGAAGATACCAGAGTGACATCAGAGATAAGAGATGGTAAATGGGCCTAAACTTGGTGAGTGGGAGAGGAAGGGTAGGAGAGGTAACTTATATGAGAGATATGTAGGGGGTATAATTAACAGAATTTGGTGTCTACATGGATATAGAGGACTAAGCAAGGAGGAGAAGTCTAGGAAAATTGAGCATTCTGGCTTGGGTGATAGAAGGCATGTTCACTCAAATTGAGAAAAGAGTTATAGAAAGAAGACAGAGTGTGAGAAAGAGTAAGGATAATGAATTATATTTTATTGAATTTGAAGAACCTGGGAAAACTTGGTAGAATCTTGGGAATATAGGTCTGGAGCTCAAGAAAGAGGGTTTTAGACAGCTATTGTATAAGTGGCTTGGGGGAACAGGGTGGATGGAGTTATGCCAAAGCTTAGATGTGGTCCAAATTGGGTGAGGCCATTACCTGGAGCATTTGGAAGTGAACCAAACAAAATGTTAATTGCAAAATTTAGACCTAAGAAAGCAGAAAAGCCTATAGATAACCAGGCATGAGCAGTCATCAAACTGGGAGATGCAAAGGTCAAGGGCTAGGAGGAATGCAAAAGCTGGTTGAGAAATGAGAAGGAAGGCAGGTTTATCAAGTTGTTGAAATGTTTATTTCTAGAACTTCATTTAGGGTGACTGCATTTGTTTAGAAGAACTGTTTTAAGTAAGCAGTGAAACCCCAAGGTATTTCAAGCAACAGAAAATGCTCGTTTAATTCCTACAGTAAGTAGAAGAAAGAGTAGAGCTATAAGCTGGTAGGAGGCCACTTAACTCCTAGGGAATCCTTTAATCTTACCTTAATCATAAAGTTGGCAAAAATCATGAAGTGCCTGGAGATAATTTCCTATGGAACTGAGAGAAATGAGAGGAATGGCTGAATTAGGGGTTCAGGGTGATGAAGTGGTAACAGGAAGTTAAATCTTTGTATGTTCATATTGATCGCTTTAAATTCAAAGAAAGATCAGTCTTCACTGATATAATGTTCGTTACAAACCATAAAAACCACATCTAAATTTTTTAGGAGACTTATGTGGTTTTGAACTTCTACTCTGTTTGTTTGTACCTCTGCCCACCCCAATCAATATGACAAAAATTGCATCCAGGCAGTTGGTGTTTTAAGCTGTTGGTTATAGTTTTTTATTTTGCAAGGATTTCTTGTACAGCTAGCAATCAATTTATGCATATCTGTTACTGTCTCTGGTTATTTTTCTCTTGGGTGGCTGATCTTTTTCTTTTTGATTTCTGGAAGCTTCTTATATATTAAGGTGGTTAGTCCTTTATCTGTGATTTGAGCAGCAGATGTTTTTTCTTGATAAGTTTGTAATTTGTGTTTCAACCTTACTTTGCTACTGTTTGTGCCACACGGATGCCTTTAAAATTTTTATTATATTAGATTTATTAATATTTTATGGCTTCTGGATTCTGAGTCATAGTTAAAAAGTCCTTCCCATCCCAAGGCAAGAAAATAGTTCACCAAGGCAAGAAAATAGTTCACCTATGCTTTTTATCTCATTCCTTTATGTGTTGACATTTTACATTTAGATATTTGACCCATTTGGAAATTATCCTGATGGACAATATGAGATATGGATTCAACTTTTTTCCCTGATAGCTATCCATTTATTGAAAAGCCCACCTTATCCCAATGATTTGAGATACCACTTATTTCTGGACTTTCTATTCAATTTCATTAGTCTTATCTATTCATGTGGCAATCCCAAAGTGTTTAATTACTGAGGTTCTGTAGTATTTTTAATATCTAGAATGTTATTCCTTCCTTATTAATCTTTTTAAAAAGTTTTTCTGATTATTCTTACTTGTTTATATTTTCATATGAACTTTAAAATCTGTTTGTCCTAGTCCAGAACATAGCTTCTTGGTACTTTTATTGAAATTGCCATAAATTTACAATTAAAGGTTAGGGAGAATAGACAAACATTGACTCTTTCTATCAAAGAACACAGTCTGTCTTTTCATTTCTTCAAGTCTACTTTTGGGTCCTTCAGAAGTGTTTTAAAGTTTTCCTCGTGTAAGTTTTGCATATTCTTTGTTAAATTTATTCCTAGGTACTTAATAATTTTTGTTGCACTTCTAAGTGTGGTCTTTTTTTTTCATTATTCCTTGCAAAGGATTGTTGTGTTTATGTAAGTTAATTTTATATCCTGCTCCTATACTTAATTTTCTATTTATATTTTTTCAGTTGATTTTTTTGGGGGTTTTCCAGGTATAATCATATCATCTGCAAATAATGAGTTTTACACTATTCTTTCCAATGGTTATGTCACTCCTGTCTTTCTTTCATCTAGTTACCTTGGCTGATAACTCCAGTACCCACTTTAATTAATAGTGGCAAGAGCAGGCATCCGTCTTGTTCTCTTCTGACCTGAGCAGGAATCTGCCAGTGTTTCCTCATTAAATTTGATGCTTCCTTTTGAATTTTAAAATTTATTTCCATTCAGACGTCACTACTTTGCTCTATTTGAAAAAGTGAAAATTTGGAGGTATAAGATCCATAAATATCCCAAAGAGGGAATTTGTTAAATAAGTGATGGTACAACCATTGAATAGAAGGGTTAGGACAATTACAAAGCAATATGCCCTGTTTTAATCCTTTTTGTTTATTTTTATTTATTTATTTATTTATTTATTTATTTATTATTTTTTTATTTATCCCCCCCTTGCTGCCTGTGCTGCTGTGTCCATTCGCTGCGTGTATTCTCTGTGTCTGCTTATCTCCCCCTTGCTGTGAGGTCTTGCTGCATCAGCCCACGGCGCAAGCCGGCCTGCCCTCACAAGGAGGCGTCGGGAAGGGAACCCGGGGCCTCTCATATGGTAAACGGGTGCTCTATCCATTGCGCCACACCCGCTTCCTGCGGTGAGGTTGCTGCATCAGCAACAACCGGTTGTGCCCTCACAACCCGGGCCTCCCATATGGTAACCGGGGTCTCTATCCACTGAGCCACACCCGCTTCCCCCTTTTTGTTTATTAAAAAACTAAAATATA
>JAQZBX010095988.1:0-11852 GCA_029593785.1 Cabassous unicinctus
GATTGAACCCAGGACCTCATAAATAGGAAACCAGCACTCAACCACTGAGTCACATCAGTTCCCTTGAGTTGATGGTTTTTTTTTTCATTTGTTTTCCTTTTATTATTTTTTAGGAGGCACCAGGAACCAAACCCAGGACCTCCCACATGGGAAGCAGGCACTCAACCACTTGAGCTGCATACCCTCCAAAAGACCTTTCTTTCTTTTTGACAAATGATGCTCGGGCCTTGGAAGTACCATGCTCTCTGTCTGCCATCATGGTTGAGGATTTAGGCCATGCCAAAACTCGGTCTGTCCAAGAGAGAGGATTCACCTCCAGACTTTTGAGGGCGAGGTCCCACATAAGACCCCTATTGAGAGATCTTATGCTCTCCAAGCTGGACTTGTTCGAGTCTTTCTTTGGTCAGGTGAATTCCTATTAGTTTGGTGGGAAACTGTCATTTCACATGGCTCCCTGGTATACTCAAAACAACACCCACAGGGATGGGTTAGAAATAAGTACATGTTTTTCTAGGGTATATGTCTTCAAGCCACCAAAATAGCCATGTGCTGCTGGCTGCATATACTGCAGGAGGGTGGGACTGGAGAAGTGTCCCATGATGTAGGAACATTTGAAAGATCTCACATTTTTGTTCTTTCAAGTTTGGAATGATAACAAATAATGTTCCCAGATCCTTCTTTTCTGTGTGCACAAAATTTCTCTTGATTTATACCTAGCAGTAGAATTGTTGATCATACCTATGTATATATTCAGTTTTACAATTTGTGTACTTGATGCATCAACCAATACAAGCTGGAGCTTCTGGATCACCTTTTCCTGTCTAGTCTTGGCTGGTGAACTTAACTACAGGCTATAGGTCTTCTGGTTGTGTGGAAAGCTATGCTCTGTGTATCTGTGATCTTCTTGAACCACAGAGCCAAAGCATGGTCTTCCCAAGTCAATAGCTGAGGCATAAAAAGGAGAATAAAAAACAAAAACTATTTTAAGTTCTTGTTTGGGAAATATCTAACTGAGCCACAATCAAGAGTTAAGGACGTATATTGTAGAAATGAAAAATTACACGGTAAAAGCATAGATACAGTGAAGGATGAAGATTTAGACCCAAACCTAAAGTTTACGGTAAATTTTGTTTCCTGGAAAATACACTTTTTGATGCTGCCAGATAAGAATAACATAACTGTGACTGCTTTGACTGAAGTTTTCTACATTAATGGATCATTTGATAGATTTAATCACATGACTGTCCCTGCTTGTTAATTAATTAATCATAATTTATGTCTCACTGGATGTGAAGACCGAGTCTTGGGGAATTGTGGGAAAATGGCCAATGGGTTAGAGATATAAATCTTAGCTCTCACTAAAACAACAAAGAAAAAGCCAGAGGCTGACATGGGGACCTGTTTGGGGCACAGCAAACCAAGGCACTTCTTACCAACACCCAAAAGAACAAGAGTCAGAAACACAAAGAAGCCAAAACAAGTAACCATGAGTTATTAAACCTCCCAGCTGCCAGGAAGGGCTCTCCTCTCCAACCCCTGAGATATTAAGCAAGGCTAAAACTCCTGGCTAATTCTATCTAACTGAGAGTAGAGCAGGTGTCTACTGCCACGAGAAGGTGCTCTGAGTTATCTAGGAGGGTACTGGACAAAAATGAAATCCAGGAATAATTGGGGTTTGCTTACCTCAGTGACTGGAAGGAGCACACATACTCAGTCCTCAGGGTAGACAGACTAGGTGGAGTCCCAGCCCTCTGCTCCAAATGGGAGTGGAAAGGCAGATTCCTGGGGAGGAGGAAGGGTCTGGGAGAATGGAGAGAGAATTTTTTGCAGTGAGTTTAGCCAACTGGACCCCCCTTGAATATCAGAAGGGACCCCAACTTCACAGGGAGAGGAAAGGGGGATCATCTCAGGCTGGCAGTCATGCCCTGCCACCTAGGTAAAGACAGGAATTACTTCATGTGGGGAGGCAGAGACAGACAGCGATCAGCACCACTGCAGTTGACTGCAGATCAAACTTGCCCAAGGGAAAAGTGGCTGATAGCCTTCTGAAAGGCTAATCAACCCAGGGACCCAGAATAGCTCAGCAGGAGATTCCTGCCTAACATATATGAGGTCCCTGTTTCGATTACTGGCTATTCCTTGAGAAGAGATCCACCAGGTTATCAGGCATCCAGCTGAAATGCTATAACAGGGAACATTTTCTATATATTAGCTTTATTTGGAACTCTTATTTAAAAAAAAAATTCATTTTGAGATTATACAAAGAAATTTTCTGACCACAATGGAATTTTGAATTCAGTAAGGGCCAGAGAGCCAAATTAGGCAAAAAGTTATGGAAGTTAAACAAAACATTCTTAGACAAACAGTGGGTCAAGAAGGAAATCTCAAAAGAAATCAGTAACCACCTTGAAATGAATGAAAATGACAACACAACATATCAAAACCTATGGGATGTGCCAAAAACTGTACTGAGCGGGAAATTCATAACCTTAAATGCATATATCAAAAAAGAAGAGCTAAAATCAAACACTTAACTGCACATCTGAAGAAACTGGTAAACAACAACAACAAAAAAAAACTATACTGAAAGAATGTAGAAAGAAAGAAATAGAAAAGATTAGAGCAGAAGATATTGAAACAGAAAATAAGAAAGCAGTAGAAAAAATAAACAAAACCAAAAGTTGATTCTTCAAGATAATCAATAAAATTGACAAACCCTTAGCCAGACTAACAAAGAAAAGAAAAGAGCAGATGCAAATACACAAAATAAGAAATGAGGAAGGGAATATCATCACTGACCCCAAAGAAATAGTGATTATCATAAGAGGATACTTTGAAAAATTATTTGCCAACAAGGATGAAAATTTAGACGAAATGGACAAATTTCTAGAAACTCACAAGCAGCATACATTGAAGAAAGAAGAAGTTGATGAGCTCAGCAGTCCAATTACAAGTAAAGAGATAGACTAATTCACCTATTTAAGATTGTTTAGAAGTACTTTCTCAAGCTCTGAGGCAAGGAAAAGATATAAAAGCCATCCAATTTGGAAAGGAAGATGTAAGAATTTCACTATTTGCAGATGACATGATCCTATACATAGAAAGTTCTGACATATCTACAACAAAGCTTCTAGAACTTATTAATGGGTTCAGTAAAGTCACAGCCTATAAGATCAATGCTCAAATCTTAGTAGCATTTCTGTACACTAATAATGAGCAGTCTGAGGAGGAAATAAAGAAAAAAATGTCATTTTCAATAGTAACTAAAAGAATCAAATACCTAGGAATAAATAACTAAAGTTGCATAGTACTGATATACAGAAAACTAAACAACACTGTTAAAGGAAATCAAAGAAGATGTAAATAAGTGGAAGAATATACCGTGTTCATGGATAGGAAGACTAATCATCATTGAAATGTCTATACTACCCAAACTAATCTACAGATGTAATGCAATCCCAATAAAATTCAACACATTTTTTTTTATTGAATTGAAAAAACTAACTACAAAAGTTATTAATAAGGGTAAGGGGCACCAAATCACCAAAGAAATATTGAAAAAGAAAATTTAAATTGTAGGTATCACACTACCTGACTTTAAAACATACTACAATGCTACAGTGGTCAAAACTGCATGGTATTGGCACAAGGATAGACATACTGACCAATGGAAATGAATTGAGAGTTCTGATATAAATCCTTCCATATACAGTCATCTGATATTTGACAAGGCCACCAAGCCCACTCAACAGGGAGAGAATGGCCTCTTCAACAAATGGTGCCTGGAGAACTGGATATCCATATCCAAAAGAATGAGAGAGGAACACCACCTCACATCTTATACAAAAATCAACTCAAGATGAGTCAAAAATCTAAATATAAGAGTCAAGACCATAAAGACCTTGGAAGATAATGTAGGGAAGTATCTACACGACCTTTAAATAAGAAATGGTTTCATGAACTTCACACCCAAAGCATGAGTAGTGAAAGAAAAACTAGATAAATGGGATCTTCTCAAAATTAAAAATATTTTCACCTCTAAGGACATTAGCAAGAAAGTAAAAGGCAGCCTACCCAATGGGAGAAAATATTTGGCAACCATGTATATGATAGGAGCCTAATATCCTGCATATATAAAGAAATCCTACACCTCAAAATTAAAAAGCAAACAACCCATTTAAAAAATGGGAAAGCATGCTGAAAAGACTCTTCTCCAAGGAAGAAATACAAATGACTAAAAGGCACATGAAAAGATGCTCAACATCACTAACTATTAGGAAAATGCAAATCAAAACTACAATGAGATGCCATCTTACACCCATTAGAATGGCTTCTATTTTTTAAAAAAATCAAAAAACAGTGGAGTATAAATGTTGGAGAGGATGTGGAGGAATGGGAACACTCATCCACTGCTGGTGGGAATGTAGAATGGTCCAGCCATTGTGGAGGACAGGTTGGCAGTTCCTCAAAAACTAAATATAGAACTTACATGGGATCCAGCAATTCCACTGCTGGGTATATACCCAAAAGAACTGAAAGCAAAGACGCAAACAGATGTATGCACATGAAAGTTCATAGTGGCATTATTCACTATTGCCAAAAGTTGGAATCAACCCAGGTACCCATCAACAGATGAATAAATAAATAAAATGTGTTGCATACATACAATGGAATATTACTCAGCTGTAAGAAGGAATAAAGTGCTAACACATGAGATAACATGGATGAATCTTGAGGACCTTGTGTTGAGAGAAGCAAACCAGACATTGAAGGATGAAGAGTACATGGCCTCACTGTTAGGAATTAAGCAAATTGAGATGACTCAGAGAGCTATTTTTGGAAGATATGTTTAAAGAATAGAAAGGGAGACGAAGATTGTGAGCTCACACCCATATGGATGTAATCTATGGTAAGGTGAAAGTGTGTAGTTGCATATTGAAGGGATTTGACAAGAAGATAGTGATATTATTGGATTGGGTAGTGCAGGGTTGACAAATGAGTAGATTGGAAGGTTGGGTTGGAAGGTCCAGGGTACAGGTTGAAGGGCTGGTATAGGGACAAGGTGAACACTTGGATTTTTTGGGCATGAGATTGAAAGTAAAAAGCTGGGAAAGCTCTTAAGGCAATATGACATGAAAGGGTTACTGGTTCAGGGTTTTTGATGGGTGGGGTGGCATTAGGGACAGAGAGCACCTGGAGCAGGCTTCCAGAGACTGTGTGAGTGTTCATTCTGTGAAAATGTGTTGTATCAGTGGGTGGAGACTCATATACTGAGCAGAAAAGACTTAGACTCCAATCTTTGGGAGAAGCAATTCATTCAGAAATGGACAGGTGGGGTTCTCTCAAGAGCAAGGGTGGTTCTTAATAGGGGAGAACATCCAGTATGTCAAGACCTCCTGTTGCATGTAACTATGAATCTTGTCATCCAACAAGTCAAGCCAGGGGTTCGTCATGGGCCCCAGGGGGGTGGGGACTGAGGAACAGAATAGATCAAATGGGGGTATTTAGTGGTCAGTGAAAAGGTTCTTCATTTCCTTACACTGATGGGCACAAGACATGGTAAATATCATCAAAATTTATAAAGTTTATTGTCTAAAATGTAAACCATACTGTAAACCATTGACAATGTTTAGTATCTATGTTTCACTATTTGTATATCAGTTATAACAATGCTACCATCCACATATAAAAAGGTATTTATAAGGGTGGGAGGAAAGGGGGAGGAGGTTGGGTATATGAGAGTCTCTTGTATTCTCTGGGTGAGTTTGCTGTGACCTAAAACTTCTTTGAAAACAAAATGAAAAATAGTGAGACACTGGGGAATGAGAGGGAGAAGGTGCCACAGTACAGACTGGATACCAGATATTGCAGTGATAAAAGGAAAAATGTTAAAAAAAATTTTTTTTTCATTATATTTTTCATTTATTAAATATCCCAATCTTTACGTTTGATTTTATATTTAGTTTTTTTTTTAAGTTTTCATGTACTTTATCTCTTACATTCAATCTTATTATTATTATTTCATTTTCCTATTAATGATATTTGATTATAGTATTGGCTTCATCTTGAAAGAAGTTTTGGATCACAGAAGGGTTACAGCTTCAGTGGGAGAGGATCGTTGGTGGGGGGTGTCAGGGATGGGGAGTGCATGGGAAGAAGTTCACCTGTACATACATATAAGATATAAAAATTGTTTAAATATTCACGGGGCATTGTCACAGTGGGTGGAGAATCACTCGGTAAATGAAAGAATACTGAATTCCCATCCTGGAGAGATCTGCCACATTCTCTAAGGGAGCATCCACAGTCCCCCAACTGCAGGGGCAGTGACTGGTGAAGGTGGATGATCCAGTGACGGGCCCTTTATATTGATGACTAGCCTTATGAGTCTTTGTCTTGAAATTGAAACTTAGCCCATTGTTATGGGGTGCCTAAGGGTTACCTCCTGAGAGCCTCCTTGTTGCTCAAATGTGGCTTCTCTCTGAGCCAAACTTAGCATATGAATGCATTACCTTCCTCACAGCATGGGACATGACCCCCGAGGATGAGCCTCCTGGCACCGAGGGATTGCAGCGAAGTGCCAAATGGCAATGTGACTCGAAAAAGTCCTTGAATAAAAGGGGAAAATGTAAATACAAATGAGTTCATATGACTAAGAGACTTCAAAATGAGTCAGGAAGTCATCCCAGAGGTAACACTTATGTACATCTCAGTAAGATCTCATAGACTTCCAAAGTGGATATCACCTCAAATAGAGGACCTCCTTAGGGCTCTGGAGACACCCAGGTCCTATGTCATGGTGGATAGCTCCAGTGTTTGGTGCCTTTCCAGTGGGTCCTACCTTGGAGTTTGTGCTCCTGTGAGTGACATAGTTGGACTCAAATATTTCTTCCCCGCACATGGTTCATCTGTCCCTTCTATTCAAACCTATACTTGGTACTGGAGTTTGTAGGTGCACATCCAGAGACTGGAGTTTTTGGGCTGTCCATGTACAAGCTGGGCCCAGAATTTTGGTGGAGCTGCAACTCCTACTCTACAGTTGAATGGATTCACCCGGACACCTGGTGAGGAGATGATAATGGACAACGGCCATCCCAGGGAATGGAGAGAACCAGCAGCTGCAGACAGGAAAATCCCATCCATCTTATCCATGGGATATAAGCCACCTCTCAACTGGAGGTGGAGAGGACATTACCATCTCAGACTCCTCAGGTTTGGTTGAAGTGCTATGGACTAGAATGGACTACTGGAGGCCCTGGGGTTAGGGAGAGGGACAAGCAGTTGTAATACAGGGGCTTTTTCAGGACATGGGAATTGTCCTGAGTGACATTGCAATGACAGATATAGGCAATTTTATATCATCATATAACATGCAGAACTGTGTGGGAGAAAGTGTGGTCTGCAATGTGAACTATGGTCCATGCTTAATGGCAAAGCACCAGAATGTGTTTATCTGTTGCAGGTGATGTGCAACACTAATGAAGAATGTTTATGTGAGAGGTTGTGGAAGGTGTGGGAGGTGGGGCAAAAAAGCCAGTAAGTCCACTCTAGTCCATAGTTTATTCCCCAGTCCTCATTTAGGATTCTGACATGGTGTTGCCTACTCTACCTCCAATTGAGCAGGGGCTTTGATCCCATACAGCCAATGGATGGGCTTCACTTGCTTGCAGTTGTCGGCTCTCTCATTTCCTTGGTATGATTGTTGTCAATCCTCACTGCCTTGTTAGTTGTTCTCGGTGAGTCCAATGAACTGGAGAGTAGGTGTTGCAACTCTGCTGTGGTTCCAGGCACCGCTGGCACATGGACAGCCCAAAGATTCTAGTCTCTTGGATATACAACTACCAACTCCAGCACCAAGTACAGGTTTAAACAGAAGGGACAGATGAGCCATGTGTAGGGAAGCCATAATTGTGTCCAACACTGGCACTCTTAGGAGCACAAACTCCAAAGTAGGGCCCACTGGCAAGGCACCAAACCCTGGAGCTATCTGCCCTGACCATTGAACCTGAGTGTCTCCAGAGCCCTCAGGAGGCCCACTATTTGGGGTAGTATCCACTTTGGAAGTCTATCAGATCCTGCTGAGTTCTGCGTAAGCATTATCTCTGTGATGATCTCCCGACTCACTACATATTCCCTTAACCGTATAAACTCATTTGTCTTTACATTTTTCCCCTTTTATTTGAGGTCTTTTTCCAGTTGCATTGCTATTTGGTGTTTGGTAGTAATCCCTTGGTGCCAGGGAGCTCATTCCTGAGAGTCATGAATGGCTTTGCTTACTGTCTTGCTTCATGAAATCTATATCTAGATACACCGATTTAAAGTCCTCATTTTAAGAAATTTGCATGTTTCTTTTTCTCTGTAGCTCCTCAGGTGCAATATTCATGAATCTAATGACTATATCTCTTGCTCATGTTTTCACTTATGTGCTATGTGAGGTCTTCCTCAATGGGGTTTACCTTCATTGAATACATATTTATATGATTGTTCTTAAATTGTATTTTCTCTTGGAGAAGAGAACCTCAACCCCAGAAGCCTGTGATGACTGTGAAACAAGCTGGAAGGAGACTCATCCCTATATCACTGTATGGAACAGAGTTGCTTAGTGATCTGAAATGCATTTTGGACATTGTACCAGTTAGGAATAAACTTGCATGTAGTCACAGGTATTTTTTTTATGTGAATCTGTTAAGGCATAATGAATGGAGTTACCAGAATTCCTAAATATATTATCCTTTCAATAAACCTTTATTTCCTCAGGACACATATAGACCATTTCTTTTTCAGATTTAATAATAAATATACACATTTGAAAGCACAGAGTCCATATTTAGAAGATAAACACAATTTTTTCTATTAAAGAAACCAATTACATGAACTGGAAATGAAGTTTTCTTTATATTGCTAAGTAACAAAGGAAAATACACAATATAACTTATTGTTTAATTTATAGCTAGAACATAAATATATTTTTATAAGAAAAAAATAAAAACAACAAGGAATGATAATACTATCTCTGGATTGTTGATTTATAATTAAATTTCCCTTTCACATTTCTTTATTCAGTGTGGCCCAATTAAAAAAAAAAAGAGAAATAGAGTAAATTTCTTACCGTCCCAGGGCTTTAGAACAAATATATAGTCAAAATATATCAAGATATATCATGGGACATTATTTTATTTAATTGCTTGAATTGTTGCCTCCAAGGAAATACTTCAATAATGTTCTCCACGGTAAGCATCCCCAAAGACTTGATAGTATATTTTTGTAATAGTTTGGTGCCAGGATCCAACTCTTAGCTCTGCCTTTCTCAGTTATCCCCGAGCTTTTATAACAGGTTGTTTTAAAAATTCATTATTTGAAACAGGCAATGAAATGCACTGCACACTACTGCTATTATATTCAGGTCTATTTATATTAATTGAATATTAAGCAGGATCATTTCTGGAGTTCATTAATCTTAGCCAAAGAATCTTCAGTAAATGAGTCACTCAAATGCTTCTACTGTTAGGTGAGTTGATACATTTATTTTTTCATTTTCACTTTAGAATGAAAATATTGAGTTCTAATAATCTTTCCAGGAGATAAGACCATGTATTGGCCAAACTGCCAAAATATCTACCTCATTTGGTGAAGACAGGGATGAAGGTATTATGTATTAATTCTTCCCTTTTTTAAAATGACAACCATTTTGGTGGAATAATGCCAGTGGATGAGCAGAGGTAGAGTATGTGTCAGGACGAGTGAAGAACAGATTCATATTAAGATTATCAAATGGGTGATGAAGGATATCAAAGCATCTCTGGACTTCAGTGAATGACTAACCTGAAAGATATAAAGGGTACGATGAGATTAATTCTTGTGATCCCAAAGTTATAGGAACAAGGCTGTGAGCACAGCAGAAAGAATGTGTTTGATGGTTTACCAGGTTTAGAAAGAATGTGGGGATTCCCATTTCTGTTCTTTTCCTGAAATCTAGAGGGGGATCTTCTCTGAGAATTCCGGCATTCATTTGACCTCTGCTCCTTGTGGCTTCCAGGAATTCCACAAACTTCTGGTATGGACCAATTACACATGTGTACAAATTTGACCCCCATTAAAGAGAAAGATTGTGAATATCATATACACAAAATGATCCCATTCAACTGCACATGTTAATGGGAACACAGGGCTCATGCCTGAAGTTCTTGTCCTAGTGGCACCAGGAATGTTATTGTCCTGTTTGTGATGGATCTTTAGTCTGACACTTGTCCTTGGCAAAGCTTAAACTTGATTCAGAATGGCAGAATGTGTTTTTTTGCTGCAGCCTGAAATTTATACATCATGTCCAGTACTTCTAGAGTTCTTGTTGTTTGTCACTTACGCATCTTAATTTGCCACTTTAGGAAAAATAAAAGCTTTTGGTTCAACTATTGCTTCAACTATTTTTATCACTGCCATCACAATCATATTTTGGAGTAAGCACCTGTGTATAAATGATATATTATTTAAAGGAGAATAATTTTTTAAACTTTTTGAAATTAGTTTAACATGAGTGAATCAGTTTGGTTTTCTTCTTTAGACTAGCTCTAGATTATATTGAGAGTATTGGGTTACTAGTCATGAGGCTAGAACTGAAAAGGAAAATAAAACAACCAAGAAAATTGTAATTTGACCATTTTGTTGGGTAGTTAACACTTTAAAATTTATTTAGAAATTCTAATTGTCTGTTAGCTTAAGAGGTTAGATAGGGATATTTATGGTGTATATTTCCTCCAATACAGGTATTATTTTACTAAACTCAGATTAACATAAGAGCCAGATTGGCTGTTTTCTGGAAGCTAACCACCTGTGGTGATAATGTGTCTGATTATTTGAAATATAGTAGATTCTGCTCATAATGTTTATCTTCATAAATTCACTCATACAGATTGTACTCACTGTAAACTTGTGCTATTAATAAGTTCTAACTTTGGAAATAATGTGACAGAGCCAAGTGTTAACCACAACATTATGGAGACTGACTAACCCTTTCAAATTTCCTCATTTTATCCTGCTAATTTAAGTTTTTCTATGCTGGATCAATTTTCCTATTTTGTCCACAGTAACCAAGGAAATCAGAGTGCTGGAGTCACATTCATTCTCTAGGGTTTCTCAGAATACCTGGACCTCCAGGTGTCCCTCTTCCTGATTTTCCTGACCATCTACACAGTCACTGTGGTGGGGAACCTCACATGATTGTCATCATTAGGATCAATCCTGAACTCCACACCCCTATGTACTTTTTCCTCAGGCAGTTGTCCTTTCTTGATTTCTATTACTCCACGTTAGTTACACCCAAAGTCTTAGAAAATTTGGTTGTGGAAGACAAAACCATCTCTTTCACAGTGTGTGTCACACAGTTCTTCTTTGAATGCCTATATGCAGTGATGGAAACATTCATATTGGCAGTGATGGCATATGACCAGTTTGTGGCAGTTTGTAACCCTCTGCTTTACACAGTTGTAAAGTCCCGGAAGTTGTATTGCTTGGTGGTCACTTTCTCATACTCTTGGGGCATAGTGTGTTCCCTTATACTTACCTACTTTCTATTGGAATTATCATTCAGAAGAAATAATATCATAAATAATGTTGTCTGTGAGCATGTGGCCATTGTCGCTGTGTCTTGCTCTGACTCCTACATTAGCCAGATGATGATTTTAGTGTCAGCTACATTCAATGAAGTCAGCAGCCTGATGATCATTTTACTTCCTATGTTTTCATTTTTATCTCTATTGTGAAGATGACCTCCACTAGCGGACACTACAAAGCCTTTTCGACATGTGCCTCACACCTAACTGCCATTACCATCTTCCATGGAACCATCCTTTTTCTCT
>JAQZBX010095989.1:0-11853 GCA_029593785.1 Cabassous unicinctus
TTGAGTTACGTACCCCAGAGAAACATGTTCTTAATCTTAATCCCATTCATGTGGGTGTGAACTCATTGCAAATAGAACCTTTTGAAGATGTTATTATTTTTTTAAGTAGGAAAGTTGTAGGTTTATAGAAAACCATGCATAAAATACAGGGTTCCCATATACCACCCTATTAACACCTTGCATTAGTGTGGTACATTTGTTACAATTCATGAAAGAATAGGTTTATTGTTAAAGTGTGGCCAACTGGATCAGGGTGGGATTTAATCTTGATTACTAGAGTCCTTTATAAGCAGAATGAAATTTAGATATTGAGAGAGAAAGACACGGGAACAAGTTGGAAGTCAGCGGAACCTGGAAAGGAAAGGAGAAGATGTCACCATGTGCCTTGCCATGTGACATAAAAGCCAAGGACCAAGGATCTCAGAAGCCAGCCCCAGAATGGCAGTTTTCAGGGAGAAAGCACTATCTTGCTAACTCCTTGATTTTGGACTTCTCGCTGCCTCAAAATTGTAAGTCAATAAATTCCCATTGTTTATGCCAACCAATTTTGTGGTATTTGTGATTGCAGTCACGAAACTAAGATACTTCTTAAAGGAAAACAGGTTAATTTTATTCATTCATTCAATCTCCATTAAGCCTTCACAAGTAAAACACTGAATATTAAAAAAAATAAATACCACTTTACATATTGGTTTCTAAAAAGGTAGTGGAATCGCAGGGTATGCCCTCAGTGAATTCTATATTCAAAATGATTTAGCAAACCTGTTTAAATTTTAATACTCAAATTTTCATACATAAAATTTTCATACTTATAGTTAAATATGTATATTTCATCAACATTCTCAGATTCTGGAGTCTATGAATTAATTTATTTTTATTGGCATAAATAATTTGAAAATGCAACTTATAAATATTGCTGTTACAATTTAAAAATGAGATTTGTTATGCAAAAGAGTTTTATTATATTATTTATTTAAAATGTTTTATTTAAAGGTAGTATCATGCAACATTTTCAAAAGGTGTTTTAAGTACCACTATTTTTGCAAACTGGCCTGTGTGATAAAAGGATTTAGTGGTTTAGGAAGATAGGTATATGGCTTCTGGCAAGTCATAATGCATATTAGCAAATTAAGGGCTGCTACAGGAATAGGGTCACTCTAACTTGGCTTTAACCTGAACTCATATTTCAGAGATACTGTTTATCATACAACGTTTAGAAGAGCTCTCAGAGGTAATGTTCTGAGAGCACACCAGACGAAGGCCATAGAGTCTAGTGTTTAAGAGGACACTCTAGAGCCAAAATACTTGGATTCAAATCTTTCCACTTTTTTCTTTTTCAATTTCAGCACTGTTTATTATAACACAATAGCAGCAACAGCCGTAAGGAAGTGGCTCACTAAGCTATGGTACACCCAATACAATGGAACACTGTGGAGACCCACCACATGCATAGAAGACATAGTTGTTATTGCCGAACTAGGTCCAGAATATATTAAGAGAAGAGAAGCAAAGTGCAGGACAGCGTACACAGTATGGGATGGGAAGGAAGTTTAGTTAATTAAAGAATAAAAATATACCTGGTGGTATCTTTTTAGCAGTGACGTTTTTGCTTCATGAACTTCTTTTTCCAGGTATTTTTTTTTTGGCCTTTCCCAAGAAGGTCTGTCCACCTTTGTGGCCTTCACAAGCAGTGTTTTCTGAGTTCTCACTTGCAGCCACCTCACAGCTTGTTGTGCAGCTTTCATCATTGTTGAGACGTCCTGTTCCAACACCTCAGGTTTTCCCATTGCACTTGTTGATTCGAAGCTCATTCCCAGCGCCATCAAGCTGATTTTCATTTTCATCTGATACAGAAGACAAGAGTGTACTATACATTGTCACCAGGATGATGCCCATCTTATGGTTCTCTCTGCAGGTTATGTGTAGGAGTTCCGCTGTCATCCATTAGAGCATATTTTGTTGAACCTTTCAAGTTTCACTAAAGTCCTTCCATGTCTAAAATGATAGGAAAAAAGAAAAAGAAACAGAAAGAAACTACTTCCTTTTCTATCTGTGGCTTCTCACGTGAACTTTGATTTTCCTCTTCTCTTCTTTTGGGCCGTTTTACTGGGAAGGAGGGCTAGCTCTGGGCGCGGGGTGTGTTCTAGCCCCACTCGCTGACACGGCAGCCCACGAGCTGACACAGTGGGCTCCAGTCTCGCTCCTTGGACCTCTCGTCCCTGCCTCCCTCTGCTCACGCTCCCGGAGGGGCAGGCTGGGGCAGGCTGGGGCAGGGGGCCCGCGACCCCTGAGCATAGAGCGCGGGCGGCTAGAGCTTGCCCCTTAACTCTTTCTCCTCAAGACTCCTTACATGAAAAATGGGTATTTTGGGTAATAGTATCTGTCTCACACAGTTATTGTGAGCATTATATTAATATACCTTAGTGCTTGGACTAGTACATAGCACATATCGTTATCTAATAAGTGCTAGCTATTATCAGTGTTAGAACATAGGTTGGTAAACTCTGGTTTGGGATTTTGAAGTAACCCACAGTTGATTCATTTATTTTCATTCTATCATTTTTATTACATATGTATGAGTAAAATATATATATATGCATTATACATATATATATATGCATGTACATCCATTTTTATATGTCTGTCTATCTATCTGAGATCGTTTCCAACATATCACAAAATATTTCCAGTGTAAAAATCCTAACTCAAATAAAATCGGTCCTATCCTTGGAGTTACCATTTTAGCTTGCTAGAGAATTGCTTATTATATTTTCCTAAAATATAAATAAAATCATGTCTTCTTTCCATTAACGCTGTGTCTAGATAACCAACATGAATTAGAGACTGCATTTTCTGAAGACTTACCCAACTTTTATTCAGCATTCTCCTTTCCACTCTACTACTCAGAACTCTTTAAATCTTTTGCTGGGATTTTTAAAATGAGTATCTGTTCAGACACTTGTGATTTTTTATTTTCATTTTCTAAAGACTTATTATTTCTCCCCATCCCCTCATTGTTTTGCACTCGCTTTCTGCTCTCTGTGTGTTCTTTGTCTGCTTGTCTTATCTTTAGGCAGTACCGGGAACTGATCCTGGGAGCTTCCGGAGTGGAAGAGAGGTGCACAATTTCTTGCACCACCTCAGCATCCTGGTCTGCTGCATCTCTTATTGTCTCTCCTTTGTGTCTCTTTGTTGTGTCATCTTGCTGCACCAGCACTCCGCGCGGGCCATCTTGCCTTTCACCAGGAGGCCACGGGAATTGAACCCTGGACCTCCCATATGGTAGACAGGAGCCCATTTGCTTGAGCCACATCCATTTCCGTCTTTGTTCCATTTTTGTAACTAGATCATAAAATTCTGAGGAAAAAAATTTCTTCATACATGTTCTTGGTTGGTTAATACACATGGTCTGCTCAGATTTTATTCCTGGGTTAAAACTGTACAGCATTTTCATTAAAATTTGTACATTTTATAGTGAGATTGAAATAAAAATTTCACACTGCACATAGCTTATTGTTTCCATATTCTCATAAATGAGATGACACTAGTACAAAATACTAGCAGAAAATGACCAAGGAGCAAAAATACAAGCTCATTTAAGCTTTAATTTTACCTTTATTTTAATGTAAATTATATTTATGTTTTAAAAAATACATCCCCAGTCTAATGGATGTTGTCAAAAAAGGAAGTTGTTGGCTAACATAATTAAACAGTTCAAGCTGTGACATTTGCTTTCGGTACCTCTGAATGCAAAGCCTTAAATCAGTGGTTCTGTGTGGAGGGGATAACACCCTGTAGGGTACCTTTTGAAAGTTTATGGGGGTTATTTTTAATTGTCACAACATTTGGGGGTGGCCACAACTAGGGTTTTGTGAGTGGGTCCAAGCATGTGAAACAACTTGCAATAATCAGGATTTTCCTGGTAGGGGGGCGGGGGGCGGGGGAAAGTATGGTCCATATCCTGCAAAGCTCTTCAATGTCCTTCATGCAGCCAAACTGCATGTTTATACCTTAGCCTATAGCCGAAAACCCCATTTTACATATAAATTCAAAATAGATTTTGCTTATGGACAACTTTAAAGCAAACAGATTGACCCAAAAATTCACATATTGTATGAATCAAGAGAAGATTGTTCTGTTGGAAACTTTACTGAGAGCTGTATATCATTTTGGATTTTCTATCATGTATGGCCACTCTCTTAGGGAATTTGAGCCTCAATCATTCTCAATTTGTAGGATTTACGTTCCAATTTTTAACAAAAGGATATTTGAGTTTCCTTTTAACAGCCAGGGATTCAATTATTAAAATTAATGAAGACATATGAAATATATGCATCTCATTACATTTTACTAACAATCTATTATGTAAAAATAATTATCATTCTCTGCTATCTATTTTTGAGTTTTTCTGTAATACAATGAAAAACATATTTTGACAAAGCATTTTTAAATTAACTTAATTTTTTGCATTTCTTTATTCTTTTAAATTTGTTTTCCTCATGCTTGGTCTCACTATTTCTCTATAGCCTTTTACTGCTGTTCCATTCCCCAATATATTCTATTTCTCCTCTTTTATATTGATCAGAATAAGATATTGATAACAATATCTTGATAATATCTTGATTACTATAAAATATTGATAACAGAAGCAAGTTATGTGCCTCAAAATATTATAGGAGATCAAAACAGGAGATTTATTTTGAGATTCTTTGACACTCTCTTAACTCAGGTCATTACACTACATCATAGAGATCAAGTATATAGACACTAGAATCAGAATGCTGATTTCAAATCCCGCCTCTGCTGCTTACTACCTGTGTGTTCATGGATAAGTTACTTAACCCCTCTTTGCCTCAATTTTCTCAAGAAAATAATCGTTCCTGCTTCATAGGCTTTTTCATATGAGGAGTGAATGAGATAATACATTTTAAAAGTATGTAAATGTATCAGACACACAGAGAGCACTACAGATATGTTGAATAAAGAGAGAAAATATGAGATATTTTCTAGCTTATCTGTCAATATTTTGACTCCTTATTTTCTGCATTTTCAACCATCTGTAATAGTTCTTGATAATTTCATACCTATATTGAATAAGGTTTCTTGCTTTCTCTTATCATTCATATTTAAATGTACTATATACTTACCTCAACACTGGGTTTTATTCTAATGTCCATCTGTATTTCTGTTTTCATTGTTTTGTAAAACTTGCACAGAATGATTTTGATGGCCTTCCTCCTCTTTATTCTGAACTCAGTCATAGGTAAAAGAATCTGATGACTCTAGTATGTCTTCTAGTGGAGTCCTCCTGAGCATTTACAAATTGAGATCAAATCTTTCATTATAAATTGCTTTATTTGTATTCCTCTATGTAACACTTAGGGTGTTATATTGGTTTTTAAGAAAATTTTTGTGTAGGTGTTATATGTGAATTTCATTTCAGGATAGAAAAGGAAACATTGTAAAAGGTTGTTATAAAAATGTTTTTGATTCGATTAAGAAGCATTATGTGAGAATATGAAGAAACATCAAAACATCTCTTCCCCCATGTCTAGCCTTTTAGAATCAAGCATGCAGATAATACTGAGAGGTGGCAAAACTCTTCAAGTGACTACTCTACAAATATGCATCTAGTACTAGTAAAGGAAGAAACAAAAAACCAGGTTTTTGTAATTCTAGCAAACTCTATAAGCTATGCTTGAAGATAATTACCACAGCAAATTTCAGTAAAGTACATTTACTAAGTGAAAATGCATGGTTTAGGAGAAAGTAATCAATCAATAAATATTTGTCTTAAAGTTAATTCCTACCTGCTTATATTTTAAAATAAAACTTGGTACTTTTGCAACTTTTTTGATGACTTCCTTTGACCATATGAAAAATATTAGCATACTTTGTCTTAATTCTATTGCTCAGTTTGAGTCCTGCCTTAGAGACCTTAGATTTTATATACCTTAAATTGTAATTGGAAACACGAATCAGTTTTCCATCCAAGTCAATAGCATACCCATCTCTGCAAAATATTGGGGAAACACAAAATCCTAAACCAAAATTCCAAATCACTCTATCTTCAGGATTAAATAGCCTTGAGTATTATTTTCTTTGCTACTTCAACTAAAAAAATGTGGGTCCCAAAAGCAGTTTTAGCAAGACCTGAATGAAATTATGAAAGCATTTTGTTAACTGGTCTTATTCTCCTGAGTTTTAATAATAAAATGAGTTTAATTCCTGGAAAATATTATCAGAATTGTGGTCTAGAAATGATGTGCAGTGACTAGCTTACAGTATATTTGAGTCTGTGGAATATTAATTTGCTCAATGATTGGTTGCTTATTGCATATTTGGTCAGAAATTTGGCAGTGTCGACTTTGGTACAGTCATTCTCTCTGTTCATTATCTCGTACTTGCATTGCCTACTAAAAGGGTCACTGGAACCGTGTGCTCTAACTTGGGCTTTCTTGCAGCTGCAGTTACCTAATTTGTACTTTGGCACTCTAAAGATTATAATAAATGAAGTGCTGCTTTCAAAGTTTCAGACACACCAATTTTTTCCCTCTTTTTGGCTAAGGTGGATTTAATTTGACTTTCACGAGTGCAAAATCCGTCTCCTTAGAAGTTGGTCAAACTATTAATTTTATGGCGGGGACAACTGAGTACAGTAAACCTTTTCACAAAGCCAGACAGCTTAACCTAATTAAAAGGCTGTTTTGACAGGTGGTTTAAACTAGAATGAATGCTATCGAGAAAGTTTCAAGAAACGTTTGGTGAACGCGTGAGTGTGCATATGCAGGTGAAAATGTATTTTGGAAAGGTATGATGACAGGTCTGTATCCAAAAGTGGAAGATATACCACAAGGTTCATCTGTACACTTGTCTGCCAACTTCTTTCTCTTGTAGAGATATTTAAAGGACGTGGATGGCATCAAGTCCCCAGGAAGATCAAAAGATATTGACAAATAACGTTGACCATTGAAGCAACCTGCAAAATAGCATGCTTGCCTCTAAGCAGAATCAATGTATCCATTTAAACAATTGGAAGTTGTGTTTAGGAAATAAATTCAAATTTTGAGTGATGCTTTCCTGAATATTCACAAAATTTCTTATGCTTCTTTTCTATATAGAGTGTTTAAATCATAGGACTTGAGGCAACATAGAGATACTGTCTTTAACCTGTCCTGTGATTATTTGACCTGGTAAAACACAACTTTTTGAGAGCTTTTTATGTCTTTTCATGCAGATTTCAGTGGTGAAAAGAACTGAATGAATCTTCCAGTCTTGGTTTCAAGGTTTTGTTCTAATATGATATCATGTGGTCTTCTCTCCCATGTTTAACAAGGACAGGTGTTCAGAGGGTAGATGCTATTGTACACATTTCTAGGTCTCTTCTTCTTTTTTCTTGTCCTCACCTATTCAGTAGAAAGCAAAGTGAATATAGATGCTCTATAGTCATTTGATAATATCATGCTTGTATCTAAAAAGTGATGATTTTTAGATGATGATTTCTTTAGTGTAAAAATACATTGACAGTGTCAAGACCCTCAGAAAGGCCTGTCTTAGTCTGTGTATTCCTCATAAAATCACTTATTTATCTCTCTGCTTATGAATTAAAATAGCTTCCTAAAAATAATTCTTGAGAATTTCTATTTTCATTTTTTTCAGGGTTTATAAAATTTTAATAAAACTCATTAATATAAAGACAAACAACTTAAATAAAAAATGGGCAAAAGACTTGAATAGACAAAAAGGATATACAAATGGCTAAAAAGCACATGAAAAGTTGCTCAATATCATTAGCTATTGGGGGAATCAAAACCACGATATACCATTTCACAACCACTAGCATGGTTATTATTTAAAAACAGAAAGTTAGAAGTGTTGGAGAGAATGTGGAGACATAGTAGCACTCATTCATTGCTGGAGAGAATATAAAATGGTTCAGCGTGGGAAGCAGATGTGACTCAAGCAGTTGGGCACCTGCCTACCACATGGGAGGTAGGTTATGGTGCTTCCTAGAGAAGATGAGCAAGACAGCGACCTGACACAATGGGTTGGCATGATGAGATGTTGCAACAAGATGAAGCAATGAGGAGATACAATGAGGAAACACAATGAGAAACACAACAAACAGGGAGCAGATGTGACTCAAGCAATTGGGCATCTCCCTCCCATGTGGGAGGTCCTGGGTTCGGTTTCTGGTGCCTCTTAAAAAGAAGATAAATAAAAAAAAAAGAAGATGAGCAGACACAGAGCACACAACGAACAGACACAGAAAGCAGACAGCGAGTGCAAACAATGAGGGTGGGGGAAGAAATAAATAAATAAAATAAATCTTTTAAAAAAATGCTTCAGTGTTGTGGAAGATTCCTTGCCATTTCTTCAGAAAGCTAAATATAGAATTATCCTATGACTCAGCAATACTTCTGCTAGGTATATACCCCAAATAATTGAAAACAGGGACTTGAACAGATATTTGCACATTGATGTTCATAGCAGCATTATTCACAATTACCAAAAGATGGAAACAACCCAAGTGTGCATCCACCAGTGAATGGATAAGCAAAATGAGGTATAGACACACAATGGAGTATTATTCAGCATTAAAAAGGAATGAAATTCTGGTTATTGTGACAACGTGGATGAACCTTGAAGACATTATTTGAGTGTATGTTCTCACTGATATGAAATAATTAGAATAAGCAAACTCATTGAGTTAGAATCTAAAATACAGACTAAGAGGGTTTGGGTTGGGGGAGGGAATGGGGAGTTAATGCTTAATTTTTACAAAATTTCTCTTTGGGTTCATTGTAAAGTTTTGGAAATGAATGGTAGTAATGGTAGCACAAAATTGTGAGTGTAGCTAAATTGCACTGAATTATATATGCAAATGTGATTAAAAGGACAAATTTTAGGTCATATATATAATACTTGAATAAAACTTAAAAGCTAAAACATAGGACTGTATAACACAACCTCCCCCAACCAAGAAAAACCACAACAAATTGTCAATAACTGAAGTAATATTATTATGATTGTCAATATTGATAATGATTAGAATAATAACAAAACCTACAGTAAGTTACTTGCCCAAAGGTGCATGCCCATTAAGTCTTAAATTTGGAATTCAACCATAGGTCCTTAAAATACAGAAGCATATTCTCTTAACCATGATAATTTCCCAAACATTTACTTTGTAAAGTTTTGTTTCATTTGAAAAGTTAATTAAACAACAATCTAGGGTAAACTCAATTAAAATCCCAACACTATCTGATTCAAAATGTCTTTAGGCTAATATAGAGCTCTTTAATACTAAGAAGACAAAGAACTAAGATGAACATCTTAAGTATACTGAACGAATGCACAGAAAACCAAATACTAGAACCATGAAGAATGTTGTAATTTTAAGTAAACTGGAACTAAAAAGAGAAAAACTAACTTCATTTTATTCTGGCTTTGACCTGATTTTTGTGAAACAGACACGAACTGAGAGAAGGTAAAATCATTCACACTTCTCTCATATCAACAAAAACACCAACTCAAGATTGGACACCAATCCTAACAAGACCCCGGGAAGATCTGACCCATTACACCTTGACTACTAACCTGTGCGCTTACCTATGTCAAAGCCACCCTGCACTCTCAGCAAGACGTTCCTGAAGTGATGAGAACTTTGTAAACTGTATAAAATGAGAAAGAAATAGAATAAAACTGGGAGTTGTTTTTCAGGAATTTTTAATATTGAAGATCCCAGGAATAAAGAGCAATTGTTGCAAGCTAAGATGATCAAGAGACTGAACCCTGATAGCATGCAATTTTAAAAATAGGTCTAATAGCTCATAATATCAGAAACTCTGGCAACGGGAGTAAGAAAAATAGAACATGTGAGCACAGCAGAGCTTGCTTAGATCCAAACTTTGCAAGTGTGTTATGTACATAATCTTCCCTCTAAAGGTGAGTTTAAAGAGTCCACACACCCTAGTGGACAGAAAATGAGACCAAAATCAAATGTCTTTTTCAGTCCATCGACATTGTGTGGAAATAGTACTTCATTAGACAATGAGTTAAGAGAGAAATACCAATGCAGGATCGATGAACACAAGCAATAGACTGAAGGGAAAAGAACCACGTCCACAAGAGCAGAGGAAGAGCACACTGCTGATTAAGATTTAAGGTAAGACTTAAGGTTATTGAAGAAGTTGTTTGAAATCCACAACAGAAAATATGAAGTCATGGCATTTAAGAAATTGGAGTGGTAATTCAAGAAAGGAGAACAAGCTGAGATGAAGAAGGAATAGGTGGATAAATCAAAGCATAACATTCTAGAGCAGAGGTTGGCAAACGTTTTCTGAAAAGGGCAAGATGGTAAATAGGTTAGGCATCGCAGGCCATGCTGTCTCTATTGTACCTGCTCAGTTCTGTCATTGCACCATGAAAGTGACCATAGACGTTAAGTAAAAGAATGCATAAGTACTTTTGAAAGTACTGATGCAAGATTTGATCTATGAATAGAAACTGGGCTTGTATCTATATTCCATATAGTTCAATGCTTGGTCATTACAAGGCTTCAGTGACTATCTTGTACATTAGCCTTTGTATTCATATGTGAATAGAACTACAGATTAAAGTCCCAAAAATGGTCAAGAAGAATATGCATACTATGAATCTCCTTCTCTTTCTCCTTTTGGAAGTTTCTACCACACTTATTTGTTATCATCCACATTCTGCTATAGCTGTACTATTGTGCTTATATAGAGAGCAGGGCTAACTCTGGAAAAAGTGAGAAAAGGCCTGTTTGCTACAATATTTCTAGGTTTGGGCAGTATTAACAGTACCTACAATGTATTGTTATAAAATACTCTTAAATCCTTATGGACTTTATTAGTTTCCAAATTAAACTTTATTGATGCTTTATAACTTCACATTGAGATTTTAGAATGCTCTTTTCAGTGAAATTGTGTTATAGAATTAATCCTGTGAAGAAAATTAATTTTAAAATTTAACTCTATGCACAAAAATTTTGTTTCTTTGATGAAAAAATTTGCAATGGAACTTCAAGCATTCTAAAGATTGAGTAAAATGTATTGGATTTAATTATTTCTTAAGAATTATGATTTATTAATGCAAATTGCAATTACTTTATACAAAAGTTTTGAAGTTTCGCAGAATAACCAGGTGATATGGAATTATAACATGTTTCCCTAGGTTTTGTCTCTACTCTTTAGGTCAGTCTTTTTTTTTTTTTTTTTTTTTTTTTTTTTTTTATTGATTGTTTGATTTCCCACTCCCCTCATCATTTTGCACCCACTGCCTCCTCTCTGTGTGTTCTTCTGTGTCTGCTTGTCTTCTCTTTAGGCGGCACTGGGAACCGATCCTGGAACCTTCTGGGGAGGGAGAGAGGCACTCATTCTCTTGTGCCGCCTCAGCTCCCTGGTTTGCTGCATCTCTTATTGTCTCTCCTCTGTGTCTCTTTTTCTTGCATCATCCTGTTGTGCCAGCTTTCTGTGCAGGCCAGCACTCCATGCGGGCCAGCACTCCGCGTGGGCCAGCTCTCTGCTCAGGGCAGCTTGCCGTTCAGGCCAGCTTGCCTTTCACCAGGAGGCCCCAGGAATCGAACCTTGGATCTCTTTTATGGTAGATGGAAGTCCAATCGCTTGAGCCACAACCATTTCCCTAGGTCAGTCTTAAATTGAGACAAATTTCTCTTTATATTTCTTACTATGGGAGTTACTAGATTAACAATTCTTATAATGAATGGCTTTGGTTTTCCATAGAGACAGAATAAAACAATTGTAGTGAATATATTCTCCTTACCAAAGACTGCAAAACAGTAGAAAATTAAAAGTTGTGAGGTTAAGA
>JAQZBX010095990.1:0-11850 GCA_029593785.1 Cabassous unicinctus
AGCGAACCCGGGGCCTCCCATATGGTAAATGGGGGCTCTATCGACTGAGCCACTCCCGCTTCCCTCTTCTATTCTTCTTGAGTCCATGTAGGTAGTCTGTGTGTTTCTAGGAATTTGTTCATTTCATCTAGGTTATCTAATTTGTTGGTGTACAATTGTTCATAGTATCCTCTTATAATCTTTTTTCTTTCTATGGTATTGTTAATAATGTCCCCACTTTGATTTGAGATTTTATTTATTTGCACCCTCTCGCCTTTTTATTTTGTTAGTCTAGCTAAAGGTTATTGATTTTGTCCATCTTTACAAATTACCAATTTTTGTTTTCATTGACTTTTCTACTGTTTTCTTATTCTTTGTTTCATTTACTCTGTTCTAATCTTTATTTCCTTCCTTCTGTTTGTTTTGAGTTTAGTTTGTTCCTCTTTTCCCAGATCCTCCAGTTGTGAGGTCATGTCTCTGATCTGAGAACTTTCTTCTTTCTTAATGTAAGCATTTAGAGCTATAAATTCCCCTCTCAGCACTGCCTTTGCTGCATCCCATAAAATTTTGTAATATTGTGTTTTTGTTTTCATTTGCCTCAAGGGATGTCCTAATTTTTCTTGTGATTTCTTCTTTGATGTGTTGGTTGTTTAAGAGTATGTTGTTTAATTCCCACGTATTTGTGAATTTTCTAGTAGTTGCTCTGTTACTGATTTCTAGCTTCAATCCATTATGGTCTGGAAGATACATTGCATGATTTCAATATTTCTGAAGTCATTGAGAATTATTTTGTGACTTAATATATGGTCTATCCTGGGGAATGCTCAGTGTGTACTAGAGAAGAATTTGTATTCTGTTGCTGTTGGGTGAAGTGTTTTATATATATATATCTGTTAGGTCCAGTTGGTTTAAGTGAACATTCACATCTTCTATTTCCTTATTGATCGTTTGTCTAGATGTTCTATCCATTATTGAAAGTGATGCATTGAAGTATCCTATTAATGTAGAACTGTCTATTTCTCCCTTGAAATCCTGTCAAAATGTACTTCCTATATCTTGGGCCACTTCCATTAGGTGCATTTATATTTATAATTGTTATATCTTCAGTTGAATTGATTGCTTTATCAGTATATAGTAACCTTCTTTGTCCCTTGTAACAGTTTTTTATTTAAAGTTTATTTTATCTGATATGAGTATATTTAATGCAGCTTTCTTTTGGTAACTATCTGCATAGTATATATATTTTTCCATCCTTTTGCTTTCAACCTACTTGTGTCTTTGAATTTAAGGTGAATCTCTTGTAAATAGCATGTAGTTGGTTCATGCTTTTAAAAATCTATTCTGCTTTAAACCAGAGAGTTTAATCCTTTTGCATTTAAAGTAACTACTGATAAAATAGAACTTTCTTCTGTCATTTTGCTATTTTGTCTTTGTAAGTTTTATACCTTTTTGACCCTCAATTCTTTCATTAATACTTATTTTCATATTTATTTGATTTTTTGTATTGTATCATTTTGAGTCCTTCTCATTTCTTCTGTAGATATTCATATATTTTCTTTGTGTTTACTTCAGGCTTAAATTTAATATCTTAAATCTATTATAATTTTGTCTCCTTTGATAACAAGTTAACTTCAATGGCATAGAAATACATTGTTTCTATACCCTTCTGTTCCCCCTCCCTTTTGCTTAACTTGTTACAAATTATATTTGTATACATAGTATGTTCACAACCATGGACTTGTCATTACTTTTTTATGTCTTTGCATTTTGAAACCTGTTAGAAGTAAAAAGTGGAGTTACATACCAAATAATACAATACAATAGTAAAGATATTATCATTACCCAAATTGTTACCTTTCCCAGAGGCTTTTTTTCTTTATGTCACATAATCTACTGTCTAGTGTCCTTTCCTTTCAATCTGAAACACTCTCTTAAACATTGTTTGCAGGGCAGGTCTAGTGGTGATGAATGTCCTCAACTTTTGTTTATCTGGGAAAATCATAATCTCAACCCTCATTTGAAAGACAGTCTTATTGGACATAAAATTCTTTTTTAGCAATTTTTTTCTTTCAGCACTTTAAATATTTCATCCCAATGCTTTCTTGCCTTCATGATTTCCCGTGAGAAATCAGCACCTAATCAGGTTGGGATTCCCTTTATGTAACATGTTACTTTTCTTTTTCAGCTTTCAGAACTCTCTCCTTGTCCTTGGCAGTCAACAGTCTTGCTACTCTGTGTCTGGGCATTGTTCTCTTCAAGGTTATCCAGTTTGTGGTTCATTGGACTTCTTGAATGTCATATTCCTATCTGTCATTATTTCTTTAAATATTTTTTCTGCCTCTTTCCTTCTTCTCCCACAATACATATATTGGTATGGTGTTCTACTGGTCACTTTTGCTCAGTTCACTTTTTAAATTCTTTTTTTTTTTTTTTTTTTTTTTTTTTTTTTCTTTCTGCTCTTCAGTCTGAATCATTTTAATTGTCTTATCTTCAAGTTCACTGATTTTCTCTTCTGCCAGCTCCAATCTGCTGTTGAAACACCTCCCCTTACCTGGGAATTTTTCATTTCAGTTCCTATAGTCTTCAACTCCAGTATTTAAGTTTAGTATCTCTCTAAAATTTTTATCTCTTTATTGAAACTCTCATATTGTACATTCATTGTTTTCCTAATATCTTTTAATTCTTTCTTTGTGTTTTCCTTTATCTCATTTAACATATTGAGGATGACTTCTTAAAATCTTTGTCTGATATGTTCAAAGTCTGATCTTTTTGATTGACAGTTTCTGGATTTTTATCTTATTCTTTGGATGGGTTGTCATGTCCTGTTTGTTTGTTGTTATCTTTTGCTGTACACTGTACATTTTAATATTTTAAAGTTTTAGCTCTGGTATTTAGTCTCTGAGCTGTCTGTTCCTTATGATTGTATCCAGATAGTAATATGACAAATATTTCCTTGTGTGCCAAGAGCTAACAACAACAACAACAACAAACCAGTGTGAACAACAACAACCAACAATCAAAAAACTCTTTTGAAAGTCTTGCCTATGAATGTTGATAGCAGCATTATTTATAATAACCAAAAAGTGGAAACAACCCAAATGTCCTTCAAAGGGTGAAGAGATAAATAGAATGTGGTATATCCATACAATGGAATATTGTTCTGACATAGAAAGGAAGGAAGTTCTGAAACATGCTACAACATAAATGGACCTTGAAAACATTATGCTAAGAGAAAGAAGCCAGTTACAAAAGATCACATACTGTTCGACTCCACTTATATGAAATGTCCAGAATAGTATATATATACATATACATATACATATACATAATATAATATATATATATAGAGAGAGAGAGAAAGGGGCGAGGTGAAGCAAGGCAAGGTGAGGCGAGTGGGTGACTGCTAAAGAGTATGACACTTTTTTTTGGAGCAATGAAAATTTTCTGGAATGTGATAGCAGTAATGGATACACAATCCTGTGAATATACCACTGCACTGTACACTTTAAATTGGTGAGTTGTATAATATATGAACTATGTCTTCATAAAGGTGGTTAATAAAAAGAAAATTTATATTTTAAAAAATATCTTGTGGTGCTTGTTAAAATGCATGTACCTGAGCCCCTCTCCAGATCTAGTGAATTGGAATTTCTGTAAGTGAAATCTAGGAATGTACATTATAAATAAGTACATTAGATCATTCTTAGGTGCATTTAAGTTTGTCAACCACACAAACAGTTTGAACTGTAAGTTAATTGTAACATTTTTTGTTATAGTTTTTTGTGGGAGATTATTTCCTTTTAACAAATGTGGTATTTGAAATCCAGAAATTGAGAAATGGATTGGACAAAAAAATCAAGTAACCTCTTTCTCAGTTGACTTAGTCAGCTAAGTTGACTAATCTATTTTTCCATTTTTAAAATTAATGTTCTAGATGATAAAATTATATTTAAAGGTGTGAAAAGGATAATTAAATAAATTTTCTCTACTTCATGGTAGAAATTACTGTCATCATTATCCCCATCATCAACCAAAATAAAGATAAGTCTCCCTGGAAAATGTCCACAACTTGGGGGCACTAGCTTCTATTTGCCCCTTTACCACTAACCAGTGGGATGAGTTGTCATCTTCCACACCCCAACCCCAACTATTCCTTTTCAGTGTTTGCTGTATTAGAATAAAAGTACTAGATGGGAGATGTTAATTTCAACTGCATGACATAATGAATGTTAAGATTTAAGATTTTCATATTCAAGGTCTTTAACTCTTGGATTGTGTTTATATTTGTATGGAATTTTACTATTTATGAAGCATTTCCACTAGTCACTTAATCCTTGAGCTGTCCTTGTGTAGTATATATGGAAGATATTACTAGTCCTTCTGGCAGAGACTTCTAGTTGACACCCCAAAACTAGTTGAATTCCAGTCTAGGCCACCCACCCTTTCTTTTATGGCATGCTGGAATTATAAATAGCTGGAAAAAAACCTGACATTTTCCAGATGACCTTGCAGTCAGAACTATATGACAAATTCTGGCCAAAGGGACAAAAAGGGAAGTGATGTGAGCAAATTCTAGGGTATGTCCTCCAAGGGTGGCAACACGGCCCTTTCTCCCTCCTTCCTCCAGCCTGCTGCCTGACATGGATATGGCAGTGAGGGTTCTTGGATCATTGCAGGTACTCCGCCCCAGGGGTGGCAAAGACACTAGAAGGAAGGAGCCTGGGCCCCTGGCATTGTAAATCTGCCATGCCAGTTCTGATCCACTTACACTTAGACCCTTTCGTTAGAAAGAAATAAGCCTTTAGCTTTTTAACCCACTCTAATTGTGGGCCTCTGTTTCAAAGGCTGAACCAATATCCTAACCCTTACAGTTGAGCTGCCCTGTACCATTGTGCAGGCTCCTTTCACATTGCACACAGTATAGCTTCTCTGCTGTGCATGGCAGCCTTGAATACAGTCCCAATTTTCAGATAAGGGCAGGAAGTCTTAGGGGTTAAGCTACAACTATAGAACATCCTCGAACCAAGCCTCAATACAAGGAAAATAGAACCTAAGGAGGGTAATATGCCAGTTTCACTTCTTTATAAAATGAAATATAATAATATCCCATCCCTCTTAAGCAAAAGATAAAAATACCTTAAGTACTAGAATTCAATATTTAGTTCCCTAGAAATGAAAGTAAGAAATTAAAAAAAAAATAGAATGAGAAACAATTCCCCTGCTGAATGTTGTTCAACATGTTCACAGGAACAAGATATCTCCTAAATCAATAGGCAGAGCAAAAAGCTGTGCACAGGGGAAGTTAGAAGGCCTGTGTGAGTGGATCTATCATTTACATGCATTAAGAAAGAAATTGAGCACACATATATTACTTGTATGTTCCAGTGAAGTGATTGCACCTCCTAAGATTCCTTTGTACTCATAATTACTTGATTTGTGAACCAAATGTGTGGTTTGAGGATGAAAATTTGTACACAGTAACTCCATTTGGGAGGTCCAATTTTGACATAAATAATGACTTGAGAGATTTTTTTTTTTTTTCAAAAAAGAAAGATTAAATATAGACTTGAAAGTTTATTTATGTTTAAAATTCATTATTTGGGAATCCATTTATTTGAAGGGTCCAATTTGATTTTCTGCACTAAAATTGCACTAATTGAGATATAAAGTAATGACTGAAATAATTAATTTGCAGCTTAAGAAAGCAACTATGAGAATACTTTTTATTAGTAGAATGTATCATATCAACCCTGCTACCTTAAGAGACTTAGAGTCAAAATTTTATATTTAAAGGAATTAAAACAATGTCCTGAAATTATTTGCCAAGTTCTTATAAAATAGGTACATAATAGTAGCAATTGCAGTGGCTTTTGCATCCACAGACCTACAAGGTACTTTTCCAAAATCACATTGAGATTCATAGCTTGATTCCCAAAAGTTCCATCACTACTGCCACAACCTTGAAAAGTCAAATTCTTTTTTCTTTGTGTAAGTATGTGCCATAGGAAATGGAATATTCTTAAAACTTAACATTCTTATTTGATTCAGAAGTTTTTTCCTACCCCCAACCACTATATCATAAATTAAAATCAGTAAAAGTACTTTCAACTAATCCATACAGCTTGAAAATTTGCTTTGCATTTGCAAGGCTAAGAGGTCTCCAGTTCTCCCAGTGAACTAGATGTAAAGCAAGAAGACTTGTGGCGTAAGGTAAAGGACCCTGGGAGCGCCGGGATGACTTGGCTGTTAGTGGCTGACATGGGGCAGTGCTGTTTAGCCATCTTGAAATAATGATTTTGGAACACCTTTAACCTAAAATGCTGGATAAGGTTACATTTTAAAAAGGTGCAGTCAGCAGTAGTTTTTAATTGATTGGGGCAACCACCATTTGGTTTAAAAAGGATGTTCTAGTCGGCTAATGTACATGTACAAGGCTGGCAATGATTTGTAGCTTTTATTTTGGTGGTAGATTTAATCATTACACCATCTCCTTATTAAACAAACCAAAATAATTTGTTTCCAGGGTATGTTTTTCCAAATGATACAAAGGATTCTATACTCTCAGATGAGTTCTGAATTGCTCTCCCTCATTCTCCAAATATGATGATAATAATAATAAAATAATAATTGCCATAATGAAAAGAATAGTAATAATAATAGTCACCAACTGTTGAACACCTAATACAAGCTAAGCATAATCTTCATGATAATTCTGAAAAGTAAGTGTTATTATATCAGCTTTATAGAAGAGAAAACGGAATTTAAAAAACAATCGTATGCAATTAGGCTAGGACTGACCCCACTGCTATTTCCATGTACCATATACTGTATTTGTCTATATATAGTCATATATTTCCATGGTTTTTTTGGAGGATATAAGAGAAGGGGGTTAGAGGCAGGAGAGCAAAAATGAGATAACAGCAAGCAAGCTCATGTATATTTTTATGAAAGCACAGGAATGTGGATTTATTATGATATATTTTGTTCTTATTCTCAAACCTGAGATTCCATCTGGTTAACAGCACAGTTTACTGGGGTTGGGGGTCGGGTGGGGTTTGCAAATGAATTTCCAAAGATTAAGTATATGGTTACTTTCCCAGGGATTTGTTACTATTTCTATAGGGTGTCACTTTTTTTTCTTCTTCTTCAATAAACTGAAGCTGAACAGAACACAGATTGCCCTACTCCCATCCCACTTAAAAAAAAAATGGAGGGGGTAGTTTAAAGCAAACGTGCTTATCATTTTTAAGTGGCCTAAGACTTACTTACGTGCTCTGTAAATCCTTACCATCCTGAACATTCTGATAAACTCTCTTCTGGGGACGTATTATTTTGCTTTTGATAATTTGGTTTCTACATCATTCAGTTTTACGCAAGAACACAGAAAAATCAATTGGTGTTTTGTTCAGTTGCTCTTACTCAATTAAATGATTCTTTTACCTTCCCCCTCCCCTCCACCATGTTTCAAAGTACCAACATGATAGCATCAGCCTTGGGTAACAGTCCTCCCAGATAGAAATGTTCTTGAAATTAACTCAGTAGGACTTTTCGCAATAACTTTACCCCTGTTCTCAGACCCCTATCAGTGCCTGAGGTAGTCATAATAAACATGAACTGACGCTTCAAAATCTTCAGGAAATTCTGGCCTTACAGAGAAAAAAAAATGTTGTTAGAGGTTTCTCCAAAGTTAATGCAATGTTTACAAATTGGGTCAATTGTCTATAAAAGTAAAACTAGAAATTGTTTAAGATAAAAGACTTCTGTTTATATGATACTAAAAATTATAGCCTTAAAATTTTCCAACAAAAATAACAGTGATTTCAAAAGACTAGGACTCCTTAAGGAGAAAATGAACATTAAAAGCTCTGGTGTTTCTAGTGCTCCATTTTCTTAAATAAAGAGAAAGTTGAATTTAGAAAAGTAGGTTTATGACATTTTCATAAAAGTGTGAAGATTTTCAAGCATGCTCTATAAGCATTAGTTTATCAACTAAAACAGTTTTGAGATGGTACTAAGACTAAGAATCTAAACATTTAGTCCAGATCCAACTTATTTTCATTTTACTGATACACCACTTAGAGATAACATGTACTTAGCAATCCTAGGTCACCCACTGTGACCTGATGAGTATATCACAGCTAACCTCCTCAAGTTCATCTATTTCTGTTCTCTCCAGGTCACAAAGCACAACCAGTTTCATGCTTAAGTATTTCTGGAAATTATAATAGCCTAAATGAACTCCTAACGAACACTATTCACTTTCCAGAAATTGCCATTTCAAATGTTAATGACTTTCCTTGTAACAGATTGACTTAAAAGTTCATTTCCCTGTGGCTTCTTCTTTTGAAAATATTTTCCTCCTTCAGAGCATCCTCCTTGCTGCTACATAATGCTGTCTTCAACCTGCAAGCATCTTTCCCTCCTTCCTAATTTTAAGAGTTGGATTAAGCTTGTTCTCTTCCATGAAGCTTTTCTGCAGTGACTTCCTCCATCTTCTGCACCCCAGGCTCACCCTCTTGCTACTTCCCGGAAGAGACAGCTACTGTCATTTGTATGCACTTTGTTTTTTTAAGTGACTTTAATTTTTCTTTTTGGTACCCCCCACCCCGCTTGCTGTCTGTGTCCATTTGCTGGGTGATCTTCTGTGTCTGTTTCTTGCCTTCTCTTCTCATTTTTCTCCTCCAGGCTTCACCGGGATTCAATCCTAGGGACCTCTGGTGTGGGAGAGAGGAACCCCATCACTTGTGCCACCTCAGTTCCTGGTTTCTGGCGTGCCTTGCCTTGACTTCACCCTGCGTCGCTCTTTTGTTGCGTCATCATCTTGCTGTGTGGCTCCGCCTGGCTCGCTGCACATCTGCGCAGGCCTGTGTACGTGCTTCTATTATTGTATTTATCTTACTATACTACAATTCATAAATTACATGAGCACCTTAAAAGCAAATACTATATGTTTTTTCCACCCCCCAAACTTGTATCCCAAGTTTCTGGAGCAGTGCTTGACCACTAGATATACTGAAAAGTTGTTTGGTAAAGAACTGAATGATGAGAAAGGACACATTTAGTTTCTATTTCAGATATATGTTTGTTTCTTTCTCAGCCCTCAAAATGAGGGTAAAGTCATTACAGCACCTTCTCCTCATCACTGAAAAATTATTCATGTTTCTACAAGGGCTGAAATAACAGTAGGGTGCCTGGGCTCAAAATGTGGCTTTATCATTTTACTAGCTGATTGAACTTGGAAAAATTACTTAATTCTACCCTCCCCCCTTAAAAAATGACCTTAGTTTACTCACCTGCAAAATAGGCATTATAACACTCTCTACTTCATAAAGTTCTTGTGAGGGCTGAAGGATCTAATGTGTGCAGAGGACTTTCCCAAGGCTAGGCATGTGGTAACAGCTCTATAAATATTCAATTATCAGGTGCTGCCTAATAATACATTTTAATTTAAAAAAACTGAGAAAAGATTTCTCACTTTGTGTCTTATTTTTGTAAAAAAAAATGCTTTATTGAGGTATAAAAGACATACAATAAATTGCACATATTGAAAGTGTCCACTACTTTTATTTTACAACTTTTGATATATGTATACACATGTGACTCCACAATAAAGACCATGAACACAGCTATCACTCCCAAAAGACTCATTGTGTCCCTTGGTGATCCCTTTTTCCTACCACCTCTGCATCTATCCCCAGGCAACCACTGATCTCTTCTGACACTATAGATTAGTGTGTATTTTCTAGAAGTTTATATAAATGGAATCATGTTATACTCTCTTTCATCTGATTTCTTTCTTTAGATTTGTCTATACCAATGTTCCTTTTTATTGTGGAGTAGTATTCCATTGCATGGATGATACCACTGTGTGTGTATCCATTCACCTGTTGATGGATATTTGAGCTTTATGTCCAGTTTTTGGCCATTGCAAATAAAGCTGCTATGAACATTTATGTTTAAGTCTTTCTGTGAATATATGCTTTCAATCTTTAGGGTAAATATCTGTGTAGAATGGCTGCATCTAACGGTAGGTATATGTTTAATTTTTGGGGACACTGCTAAACTCTTCCAAAGTCGTCTAGATTTTATATGACCTCCAGCAGTGTGTGACATTTTCAGTTCTTCCACATCCTGGACACTCGGTGCTGCTGCCTGGAAACTCCCTTAAAGCGGTAAACTAGAGAGTAGTAAACTTTGTCTGTTTCCTTTCTTTCAAGTATCACTGCCCTTTATTGTCTGATGTCCAATTACTTAAAACCATTGTTTCATATACTTTGTCCAATTTTTCAGTTTTTTCTGCCAAGAAGATCCAATCCCTTTTATTTCATCTTTGTTAGAAGTGTTAGTCTTCTCTGTCCTCATTCTTATGATGTGAACAGTTTAATTTACCAAGGAAACTAAGAAAGACGTAATCATAAAATGAAACTGCATGCATCTCTCATGCTTCTTAATATTTCCATTTACAATGGATATTATAAAATTAGTTTACTCTTTATAATGTGTTACATTTGGACCTTGACTTTCTACTATAAAGCCGATTGAGCATTAACAAATGCAAACCTTAACTATTAATTTGGGGAGGGGAGAAACAAAGGGAATATATCACTCTTCCCTGACCAGTTACTTAATTTTACATTATTTACATAATGCACAATACCAAGAAGACAAGACAGTACAGATTTGCTCAGAGCTGCCCCCCAATAAAGTAGAAATTAATAAAAGAAGGTTGCTGCTGATTTAGCTTGGGTAGCCTATTAGAAACCCAATTACACAGCAGCTGAGCTGCAAGGGATACTTCTAAGGAACTTTTACTCTACTGTATTTTAAGTCTGATGCAGTTTACCAAGCAACTCTCTGGTGGCTGATGAACAGAAACCAGGTTCTGCCTCTCATCGTTTCTGGTGTCAACAAGGTGCTTCATCTGTTAGGCTCTGGGGAGTTAGTGTAGGCTGAAGCAGCCTTCCAAAAGAAAAAAAAGCAGCCCAAAAGGCCAATCCCTGCATCACTCTGGTCTGGGTAGTCAAGAGAGGAGAGCTTCTGGGCTCAGGGATTGAGTGTTCTAATACTGCGCATTTTAGTATCTATTCCCGTTGGATTGTCCTTCTATCTTTCATTGCCTCAAATGAAAGCCAATTCAGGTAAGAAAATTATTCTGGCCTTTGGGTGAAGCAATTGTCATGCACACATTTGAGGTAGTGGGAGTGGAAAGCAGTAAACCTTCGGGGGAAGTGGAATGGTTCCCAGAAGGCTGAGCAGTTACTGTGGCAGCCCCTGACAGGTGGTGAGTGCCCTCGGGCAAAGAGGAAGCCTCGACTACAAGGTGTTCATTTGTAATAAATCCCTGTACTGCAGGTTCAGACTGGGACTGGAACTGGGGGGGGTGAAATACCCTCACTCTGTGTAAAAGGATTGTAAATAAATGCACCTACTTTTGAAAAGCTTCAAACATTAACTTTCCCAATGCCAAAGGCCCTGAAGCAAGACAAAACAAAAATGGTAAAGACTGAAGAGAGAAGAGAAAGCACAATAGGTGAAGGCTGAAGTCTTTAAAGAATATAAGATCAATGATTTATTATGAATTATTGAAAAATCAATTTTAACACTAAATTAGAAACAACATGGATAGGATAGTTCTGGCCACAGAAATAACTTGAATCTAAAATGAGTCAATTCATAAAGCCAAGTGAATGGAAATGCCTTATCTGCTTCTTAGGTATTCCAGGTTGAAATGATTCAAGGTGAGTAGTCTATGAGCCAAGCAGCTCACCGCTCTTTTACTTCTCAGGGTTAATGCTGGCTGCCTAGATGGCTAGATGGCTAGATGGCTGGATTGATTGATGGATAGAGTCAAAATGGGGGGGGGGGGGGGGG
>JAQZBX010095991.1:0-11854 GCA_029593785.1 Cabassous unicinctus
AAAAGAAACGGCAGCGATTTAACACATTAGACAAAGTGAATGCATATCCTCTGGTGACAGAGACGGCAGGCTTCTCTGCGGATCACTTTTCTTCATCTTTTTCCCTTGGAAGGCAGAAGGTTTGTTCAGTTTTAGGAAAGGTAGCGCCTATAATCAATTGATAACACCGGAACTTGTCTCTTCGACCTAGTTTGACCATAAAGTTGAACCCATAATAGGTCAGTGGTCCTGAGGGGATTAAATGTCGTATTTTTTCTCCTCTTCCCCTCTGAAATTTGATCATTGAATTCAAACGTGGCCTTTTCTCTCTTTTTTAATGCTGCCTGCATTAACACTGAGATACTTTTCATTTTGTGAAATGAGAAGTTTGCTACCAGGGAAGTTGCATTTACAAAGTATTTTTCTGGGATCCAACACGTTTAGCTTATGTGACATGTAGGTTAAGATTTTTATCCACAACCCCTCTTACTCCCTCACCGCACCCCACCCCCGCCAGTAGGATATGGCAATGACCATTTCCATGTGCTGGCTGTGATTGGAAGGAAAATGAACAGAAGTGTAAGGCATGATTAATGAAGCAAGAGCAAGCGGAAGGGGATTTGTCGTCTTCAGAGATCCAAAGCCTTGCTAAATCACCAAATATGGAGTAACAGTTGCGTGATGTAACATCGTATTTACATATCGAGCTGCTCGTTTAAAAGACAAAACACAGTGTCTGTCAGGCAAGAATTAAAACCACACTTCTTACTGAGGTCCCAAATTGGTTATTCAGTCTCAGATAACCAGTTCAAAAATTCTGTGCCCCTGTACTTAGAGGAGGGATCTGAGAAGGCCCTATAGATAAGGCTTTTTCACTGATACCATTGTCAATCTATGCAGGAAAGAAAATGTATTTTCCTAACTTCGTGGTTGACCTGGCTTTTAAATTTAAGAACTAGTGCAATAGCAAATAGCAGACCCCAGAGAAGCACCAAAAAAAAAAAAAAAAAAAAAAAAAAAAATCCAGCCAGCAGGCAAAATTCAAATAGAGTTTATAGGCTAATAGTAAATAATTTTACTGAGAAGAAAAGCAGTCTAAGATACCTGAGATAATCAGTGGGTGTACTAGTGCTGTGATCCAGGTGAGATAAACCCTCCATGCACGAATAATTACAAAGTCTTGATTCCTTTCATTGTATTTACTCACCTCTTCCCATCCTGGAATTGGCTGAACATAAGTAGCGTGGTCACATCTGAAAGTGATATGTCAGTAACTAGACTCATGATTTCTCATAATTCACAATAATGAATTAAGAGTTTCCTGTGGTGAAATTGACGTTCTACCATTGCACATAAATTATGATACTCTGGCCTTCAGGTGCAAAGTTCTGGAAGATGGCTGTGGACTCCCAGCCCATTTCTATAAAGCATGTCTCCATAATTCCAAATATGCTTTTCTTTTTATGATGAAGAAAGAAACAATAACAGTAATCATTCAGTAGATATTTGAATTGGGTCCCTGGAAAGAAAGGAAAAGCAATGCTCTGTATTAGGAGAGAAACATATTGATGAATCTTTATATTTGGCAACCACATAAAAGGGTAGCCATTTAAGTGTGCTGTGTAGGAAAGGCTTTATTAAAGTGATGTAAGTTGGATTTGAGTTCACTGTGTGCTTTGTGCCATTTTTTAGGCAGGAAGGAGGAGTATAACAGTGACAGATCTTCTTCCTAAGACACAAAAAGCTTAGAATTCAGGACTTCTCAAATAGGAGAAGAGAGAGTTCTTTAAATCTATAGTGATAACTTGGTATGCATTTGACTATACAGAGGCTTCTCAAAGCTAAGTATTTTTTACCTGGAGAATAGCACTTCACCCTTGTTCATGTGTTAATCTGCACAAATATACATTGATGAGGTTACTTTTTTCATTCCCCCCCTTGTGTGATTGTGATCCATTGTGACCACTGAAATTGTATTAAACTGGAAATTTGCAGGTTATATTGTGTAGACCCTGTTCATCAATATGTGTGTCAAATATTCACCATCAGATAGCAACAGCCTTTGCTTGGCAGTCAGAGATTTCAATAGAGGTTTTGTTTTGCTTTCTAGTCTATTTCATCTATTTTATGATGGGGAAAATATTCATCAAAGATTAGTGAATGTGAAACTGCTGTTCACTTATGGAAAAGGCCAAAGTACGTTATCCTACAGTGTCAGATTTGAGGTTTGACTTATTGCACACAGAAATCTCTAAATTAGGGTTGGGCTATCATAAAGTTAGCTTTTTGAGAGAATGGGAAAAATATGACAGGTCTTATAAAATGTAGTAAAGGTTACTACTATTGATAGTGAACATTTTTTTTTCTCTTTAAAAAATTATAAACAGACATTTATATCAGGGTATTTAAAAATTATTTGCCTAGACAGTATAGCTCATATATGGATAATAATATATAGGACAAATACTCTAATGAAGGGAAAAATACTCAATTCAAAAAGGAAATCTATCAGTGTGTTACTTAAAGGTGACTCAAGTAGAAGGAGTTAGGCTTTTCAGAATTTAGAAAATCAACTTGCCTTTTCATTTTGTATCCTATTCTTTCCCAGCTCTGACTGAACCGGAGAATGTATGTGTATACTTTACGGTGTAATTGTGAATGAGACTGTAAATTATAGTATCCTAGTATGACTACTTATTTTTCATTTCTCTTTGTGTGATTCTGGATAAAAACCACTGACTTCTGCAGCTTAAAAAAACAAAACATCAAAACAACAACAATATAATAGTGCAAATGTGATTTACCTTCAGAATCCAGAGAATAGAGCAATTGTTTGCTAATAAATATTGAAGATTTTCATAGAGAGCCATATATATATTTGTGAGGCCACTACCCAAAGACTCATGCTCAGGAGACTGGGAGTCCTGTAGACAAGCTGTATTTGTAAATAAGACAGAGAAAGGTTGTGAACTGGCAGCTTGGATGTTTTGTCAAAGTACAATGTCAGAGAAACTCTTTCTAAGACAAATTGTAAATAGAACTGTCACAGTGATTGCATGATTGAGCCGCAGAAGTGTCTTACAATTGTTGGCATTGTCAGAGGACTTTTGAAAGCTTAATTAAACACAGTGGCCCTCATGGCTGCTAAATTTACTTCAGAAAGCCAAAAAAAAAAAAAAAAAAAAAAAAAAATCATACACACAAAACGAAAAACCAAAAACTAAACTAGAATGTAGAAGATCCCAGAGAACCAGAGTTCTTCAGACATTACCCTTTCGGTGACACAGAAAAGATGCATTGTGCATTTTTCCAAGTCGTCTTTTATAAATAATAGTTTTGAGAATAGGTCCACGTGATATGAAGATCATCCTGTGTGTGATGTGGAGATTGTGTTAGTTTTTCTGTCTCCTGCTGTTACAGACAGTTAATGTAAAAATGGCCTTTTATTGGAAACACAAATATGTATTCACTTCAAGAACAGGAGCAGAGGGGGACAGTTTCCCTCCCGTTCTCTGTATTTATTCTGTGAGGGCTTAAAAAAAAAACAGCGCTGTAATTTTTTAAATCACTCCATTCCTTGTTGTCTTGCAAGGTGTGCCTTTTACTTTAAAGGATCTGAAATATGTTTTGCACACCATTCTCCTAGTGAATGTGGCGTTTAATTGTGGAGCTGCCCAGGGGCTGGAAAATGCAACTGGGTGTAGAAACAGGCAGTGTCAGGACAGCGAACCTTAAGCCAGGGAAGAGGCGAGTTGGATGCATATTAATGGCACATTTTGGAGTCCTGGAAAATCATTCATTTCACACTGCTGCCTCAGTGTAGTTGGGCTAACGTGGGAGGACTAAATTTGGGGTGCCTAACAGACGTGCAAATCATAGTGAAGCGTTTTTCAGATTTTCATGACTTCTTAATGAAAATGCTTAATAAAGGAGACTAAGGGGAATGGGGGCTTTGCACACTGGTCAATGAGAAAAGAAAAAAGTTTAGCTTCCTTTGGGGAAAATATTAAATTTAACCAAAGCAGAAAATGCAGCAAGGGAGATGTACCGAGACCGTGTCACTCGATGTTAATTTAATCTACTTTGGTTGGTCTGTTCACACCCCTTATTACGCAAAGAAATCCTTTGACAAAATTTACCCTGAGCCCAAGTCTGTTTTTGCATACAGTAGTACCAGCTTTGTACAATAAAAGGCACTTAGCATCAAGCTGGACCCAGCCTGGCACCTTGCCACTTTTTTAGCATGAGATTTAATCACCAAGGATCTTTAGTACCTTTCGGCTTGTTCAAATTTCATTTGGGTCATGGGTATGTCAGCAGTGTTGTTATTACAAGGATTTTAAAAAAAAAAAGAGTTTTAACTCAGTGCCCACTTTTAACAGTATTTCAAATCAACCAGGTTTTTATTTTATGTGTCAATTTGGGGGATATTAATGAAGTTCATAAAATATGTTCAGACCATATAATTTAATGGATAATGACTAGTATTTTTATTTGTAAGACAAACAGAAAATTGACCGTCGTATCCCTCCCTCCTGCCCAGGTGAATACGCATCCTTAGACTGCTTCTCCCCTTTAGTTCCAGAGTGTGCAGCACTGGCCAGTATCAGTAAATTTACCTTTGTAATTTGCCTTGTAGTTTTTACAACAATGACCTAATTAATTGGAGCATGAACCATATTATTACTACTAGAGTCATTTTCTGTCACAAACTTAATTTCCAGGAAATGTAACCTGACGAATAAGAATTCTTTAGCTCTCCACATGGGCTCCTAGAGACCAAAGGCAGATTTGAAATAATAATAATAATAATAATAATAATAATAAAATTCCAGCATTATTAAAGCCAGTGTGCTTGATGCCAAACTCAATTTCGAAGCCAGTAAACATGAGACTGTATTTCTAATCAGTTTTAGACTGTAACGTATTCCATATTGACTTCATTGGAATTTGTCTCCCTGCTTTTTACTGGCCAGCTGCACTCCCTATGCATTTTTAAAACATTTCAGCAAAGGGTTTTGCTGTTCTTAGCAGGGTTCGTAAGTTGGGGTCTCTTTCTGAGCTCATTCGTCATTCTGCGATAGCATTGAGTTAGGTTGGCAAGGGAAGGATTTGAGGCATGGGGGGTGGTGAGGTCACTTCTGATCCCAGCAGGGAATAGGTGAGCTTCATTTGCCTTTACAATAGGCACGCAGTGACTGCACCTTAGAGGAGTCCTCAGGTGCCGCTCAGATGGGCGCATGTAAATGCCCTGTCAGATGCAGAGCAGGAATATTAATGCTTCTTCCACCACCGCGCCATAATAAAGCTGTACACAGCAAGCTTAATATGCAGCTAGGCTGGGGAATTGTGTAAAACTTAGATAGCCCAGTGCGAAAGATAGCGATGTAAAAAATGCCTGATATGCCACAGTTTCCCTTCTTGTTCTCCTTTGATCTATAGCAAAATGAAAACAGCATCCTTTCCTCCTTTTAGAGTTGTCTCCCCAACTCTGCCGCCTCCCCATCCACCACCAGAATTTTTTTTTTTTTTGCATGTGCTGGTATGGAGAAATGCGACATAATTTGTTTCATATGGTTAATTACAGGCGTTTGAATATTTAAAATTTTAAATAGCCACAGTTCCAGCTTTTCCTGTTAAAAGTATGTGATTTGAACAAAGGGAGTACAGTGTAAATATTTGTGGTGATTTGCACACATTTTCCCATTAAACACACACACAGTGACATTCAATTTCAAGCCAGTGCCGATTTAAAGGACTTCTGTATCTTCATTTGTACTTTCTTACCAACTCCCAACTGGAACGCCATTAAAATATTTTACTATTATATTTTTTGAGTCCACTGTTGCTTGAGGTTTTAAAGAGGATTTTATAATGTGTTCGTTTAACAGAATCAACAGCTGTCAGAACCAGTTGTGGCAGATCCACAAAATGTACGAAGAAAAATGCACACATTTCCTGAAACAAAACCCTTGGAAAAATAAGCTGCCAAGAACTGGTGAATTAGAAGTTTGCAGACAGGGCACCGAAATGTTTTATGTCTTGGTTCACCCTAGAGACTGATCTGAGCGGATCTGATGCAATGCTGCTGGAAGGTTTACCTGGACAGGTTGCTCCTCTAAGGCAACGCACTGCACAACCGCGTGTGCTCAGGATCTAGGCTAGCCTCGCGCGCTCCCTCTTACGGTCTCCTTTTTTCTCCTAGATCTCTTTAGATAGATAAGATACCAAGTTCTTACTTAGAGCTCTAAACAACAAATTATACCCACTTAAGGGTGAGATGATCAGGTTTAAACTTCCTGTAAAAGTGGCAAGAAGGCGCGTTGCACACCCTTTTCTAGACAGGGTTGGCAGTGTGTTAATCAGAACTGAATCGGTCTCCGCCAGGGAATTCCCAGTGGGACCCTGGAGCAGGTATGTTGATGAAGGGGATACCTGGGGACCTCTGGTCACTCACAATGAGTTTTTGTTTGTATCCTCATTGTTGTTAGCATTGGCGCTGAACAATTACACCTACAATTTGATCTTAGTTTTAGATAGAGGCAAGTCCACTGATTAAAAACTTCCATTAAAAATAAAGAATGGAATTATTGTGAAACCTGCAAAGGTGTTTTCAGACAGAACACAGGTGCTGTTGTGCGTCCCCTTCCCCCTTCTCTTTCTATTTTCTTTTTGAACTTGCTGAAAAACATAAGGAAGCCTGCTAAGCATTAGGGCATTTAAATGTACATTCATCAGTTGTTCATTTTCTTGATAGGTAAGGATGCCTTAAAAAAAAAAAAAAAATCACATCTGTTAATTTTAAGGGAAATAAGGTATAACTTGGATTCTTACCTTAGTTGGAGCACAAAGCACTCCAATGCCTCATCTGATCTTTTGCGTTTTAAACGCAACAACAACAACAACAACAACAACAACAAAAACAAATCGGAAGCATTTCCCTTTCCCAGCTCAGGGGATCCCATGATTTATTTCTATTTAGAAGGTAGCCCACCATGAGCCATTTACTGCTGGTTTTTACCCCCCACCACACACAAATTCTTTTGAGTTCAGTTAAAACAAGGCATTAACCAATGTTAAATTTCATATCACATGTATTTCTCTCTTTTTCCATCCCACCCTCAGATTAAAAAAAAAAATTATCCCTTTACATTTAAAAGTGAATACTGGCTACTGAAGAGTGAACATTTTTAATAATAAATCGTAACCTTCTCATGTTATGTTTTTGTTATGTTAAGGGGAAAAAATCAATAAGGAAAAATTTAATTCTGATAAAGATACTCTTGGATCTTTGAAAACAACTGCTGTCCTTTTAACTAAAACATTTGAGCAGCTTCAAAGACTATGTATTTCTTCTGATCTTGGAGCTGTGTGACTGGTAGCAAGAAAGAAAAAAATCTTATTCTACATACAAGTGGATTGCCTAACAAGTCAGCACAGACACGTACTTGTTTGTACAATAGAGATAAAAATTCCTGTATAAAAATAATTCAGCTGCTGACAGCGGGCATTGTTGTTGGACCTGCCTTTTGTGCTGTTACTGGCTTTGGGCCCCCTCCCCTCCTGTCTCCTTGGGGCAGTCTGTTGCCTGCAGACTCCTGACCAGAAGTTAATTGCTATATATTAAATGTATAGTTATCATATTTACAGACGAATATCTCAAGCCTTCCTATACGCATTCCACTCTGCCGTCTGATGTGATTTGTGGTGTTGCCAGCAGGGGGGTGGCAGGCAAACACTCTAATAGGGAAAATGACTTGGAGGCAGTTAGGGTAAATTTGGCCATCAAGTCCCATTTGCTCTGCAGTGTAGCATCGGTTTCTAAACTTTTGTTTTTAATCTAATTCTGATTTACCCTGTCACATCCCATATCAGCCCTCATTGAACTCTACTCATGTAGAGTAACATTAGTGTCAAGCGGAATTGGGCAGGACTGTGGACCTGTGGCTCCTACAGATGGTGGTGGATGTGGGCTCCTTGCCGCTCTGCATCTCTGCACCCTATTCTTTCTAATAAACATTAAAATGTGGCGTGTTTCTGAGCAGGGCCCATGGAAACGAGACTCAAGAAATGGATAGTACCTGAGCTTTCTCTCCCTTCTCTCTCCCCCTCTTTCTCACTTCCTTAATGCACCCACATTTCAGGTGAGATCAACTCAAGGAAAAATCCGGAGACTGTAGGTGTGCGGGGGGGAAGGGGGAAGGAGGGGGTGCTGAGGGAAGTTACTGGAAGACTTTCAATGGGAGTTCAAACAGAATCACCAAACCAGAAAGCTTTGGGCCCAGCAGCTGAGCAGTGAGCACTACCTTTCTAAGCTGCGATTCTCCGTCTGACTTGTATCCTGGTTGGGATAGGACTTCTATATACTTGTGTGCTTTTACCTGGTTTGCGGTATTTCAGGTAGGGGGAAGAGGAGGGGTTCATTGGGAATGCTATCTCTAAAATTTGTTAAACACCATGAGGTTAGTAAGATGTGACTTAGGATTCCAGGAAAGGCTTCTTCTCCAGACTGGTAACTGGGAAGCATGAAAATGCAAATTCCCACAGTACTCTCTAATAACTGGGGTGAGGTGGGGAGGGTCACCACAACTTTCCGAATGTCAGCTGACGTCTGCATGACCCGTTCCTCTTGGAATAAATGCTGCCTGCCAGTGCAGGATTGGAGAGAACCACAGGAAGAGAAATACCAAACAACAGGATTTTCACTCCTCAGAAGTTAACCAGAGCTCTCTCCTCTGCTTCATAGTCCTCTCCTTTCTTGCTCTTTTCTCTTTGGAAGCAGAAACTTCTATAACTGATGCCACTCCACGCCAGTGAAAACGCTGTTTTTATACCATAGTGGATGTTTACACAGGAGACGCAACTTGAGGGGAAAATGGCTTTTTGGGAGGGTGGCGGGAGTCGTGTTAATCTGTGCTGTTGGAGGACTGTGCAGAATTGCCTATGAGCAACTCTGTGCTGTTTTTGATAAATTACCATGTTTAGAGACAGGTTTGGCTCTTGAGGGCTCAGTTTTATGAACAAAGTCCGTAACGATGTTTGCAGCCTCTTGTTTGTCTCTTAGCCCCTTTGGCTTGACTGGGAGCTCTATGTTTAGTTTAAGCTCAGTCTGGAAGATATAACAATTTTGCATTAAAAAAATGAGGAAATCATAGAAAGAAAAACCCTTTGCTTTTTGGATGAATCTTACTGATAATTTGCTAAAGCTCATTTGAATTTTAAGCACTTCTTTAATCTTCAAAGGCTAAATTGCTTTATGAATATGCATGGTGTGGGCAGACTTCAGTTCATTACCTAGTTGTAAATTCTAATGACCATTAGGTCCTTCCAGTAATTGCGAATTGTTTTGCATTTTTGATTGGCCTATTAACATGTACATTCGGTGCACATCAGGCTGGCCTGTCAGCCTGCTGAAGGAGAAAAAAAAGGTGAAAATTGTTTATAGCACCAAGATTCTTAGATTTTCAATCTTGCAAAATTGATGATGTAAAAAAATTAAAGCAGTGTTTTTTCTTCTCAAGATTGAAAGTTCACCAAGAGATTTGACATATTTAATTTACATGATGACTTTGCACTCCTTCATTAATGCAATTTGCATATGAAGCTGTTGTTAATCACTTTTGATCATGTTTTGTGTATTAGCTGCCTCAGTGGCTCTCCTCGGATGCCCCAGTAGAAAGAAGCAAAATGATGCATCTTCTTGCCAAGTTTCCTTTAGTGAATTGAAGAATTAGAAGTCTAACCTTGAGTAATTACATATGTTTTATACATTTTCTTTAAACCTTAAGTACAGTTTGTGGAAGGGTTGGCTGGAACTTGTTCGCATTTGGGGAGAAGACTGTAAAATTTAAGTGTGTGACTGAGGCACATCCAGGTATGTACAGAAATATGTATTGCCAGTCCCTCTTCCCCCACGAAAGGTGTTGGGCAGCTGCATTGTTAGCAGTGTGATGGCAGGGAGACTTGAATATTCGGTATTAAGATGTCAGGCTCCTTTCATTCAAACCTTTCTGACAGTGCTTCGGTATCTTCTTCAAATGTGGCTAACACCTAAACGTCTTGAGCATGGCGATTGGCTGACTCCTTTATCTTTTAGATCTTTTAGTTTTCCTGTGGCTTCCTTCAGTTTCTGCTCTGAGCTGCTCTGCCTCGGCCCTCGACTAGTCACTAAAGTAAATCGTGGTCTCTGGGCTACCCCGTGCCTCCCTCAAGGTACACAAGGGCCCTGGTTGTGAAAACAAGGTGCTAACTGTTTCTGATTTTTGAGAGCCTGTGATTTGGGTGTTTGCCTTTACTGTTGAATAGCCTGTGCTATATTATTGATGTTCATCTTTGGTTTATGAGTTTATCACTGGTTAACAAGCTGAATCAGAACACTGAAACTGATATTCTGATTAAAAGGAATGTATAATGAAAGAAAATAAATTGTGATGGAAAATGAACAGTGTGCAAGAAACATAACTACAATTTTAACCTCTGAGGGACCCTAGCACTGCCCTACCGTGACTTCCAGCCATACCATGCTAAAAGCATGCTTCAGTTCAAAGTTGTTAATATTCAGCTGGGAAACAGTATCCAGAACACAAATAAATTATTAAGTGCATGAACTTTTTAGGCAGTAAGATGAACTGATGGGGTCCATCTGTGAGATCCAGGGGCTTTTTATTTGTGTGTGTCGAGCGATTCTGCCCTCTCCGACTTCACAGCCTTTGGTCTCCGGCCAACTGTATGCATAATTGATTCCACACGCACTATCATTTTCTTGATGTAATTGCTTTACTAAGATATGATGAAATCTAATGGATAATTTGCTATTTGAAAATGGGCAAAAAAAAAAAAAAAAAGAAAGAGGTTCTTACTTTATATTGGGGGGTAGTGGAGAGGAGGTATTCAAATGACCTGGCATTTAAGAGAACAAAACCAAACAAAAAAGGCAAACCTTACTTAGGCACGCTGCTTCCATCGCGTTGGCTGTGGATAGGAAGGTCTTTGTGACATATGGAAGCCAGGGTGTAAATCTCTCTCTTTCTATCTCATAGCACCACCACCTCCCCCCCATTTCTTCTCTTTCTGTCTCTCCCCCAAACTTTACAAGAAAGGGATCCTAACAAGGTAAAAAGTAAACAATTTAGTCATCACAAGCCTTATTATTCAGTCTATCCAGGAGTTTTGTCATGTCGGTTTATTTAACTTCCAGGAATGTAAACACTGACACAGCCCTAGAAGCAGCAAAGAAAGATTACAGTATTAGAGTTAAAAACGTGAGCGTGGAGTAGCTGTGCTTCATCCTCAGCTAGAATAACACTTTACATTGAAACATAATGGTAAGTCAAAACCGGCTGGAAACTTCTGCTTATATGGAGTACAAATTTCATTCTAATAGATTGGCATAATCCGGTGTACCTAGAGTAGATTGTTATATAATGGAGAAACTGTATAAATGTCAAGTACACAAATAATTCCACAAGAAGTAAATGAGAAGTATTAGAATTTCTTAAATCACCATTAAATTTTGTTGGTGGGACAATCTCATTAGCTCCCTCAAAATCATGTGTGGCTTTGCATAAGTCTTTTGAAAATGTATTTTGAGGGAATTTACGGACGTTGAAACATTGTTTTAATCCAAACCAGTTCATGCTTTAAATGTACCTTAAAAAATTGTACTGTTTTTCAAAGTGCTTAAAGGGAATGGAGGGGTGGAAAGCATATAAAGCAAATCCATCTCACTGTGGCAAACTGTTTTTCAAGTAAAGTCATAATAATGAACAACACATGATCTGAAATTTGATCAGCAAACATATACTTATGCCAAGGAATTTTCTTTTTTCCCTTCTTTTCTTTTTCTCCCTCTTTCTTTTTTCTTTCTTTTCTTTCT
>JAQZBX010095992.1:0-11854 GCA_029593785.1 Cabassous unicinctus
TCCTTAGTCTGTGTTACAGAATGGTATTTTATATAGAAAGATGAACCAGAGTTATTGTCATTTTTCCTGTCAGGAAGTTGGGTACCAATTAAAAGGAAGTAAATTAAAATATGCTATAACATACAAATGATAAGAATACAGCTCAATTAATTTTCCCATAAAATGAGTCTGCCCATGTGAGTAACACCTAGAACATTATTAGCTTTTCAGCTCCCATATTCGCACCCTGTGCTAGGTAAAAACTCATCCACAATTAGATACAATCTTGCACATGCATTCCTGAAAGAGAAGAGGGTTCTTGGGTGACAAAAAAAATCCAGAGCTCAACCTTACCCAACAAACTCTTGCTACTTCATATTTAAATTCTCCCCTTAGTGAGAAATTAAATTTAAATTCATTTTATTTATTAATTAAAATTTAATTCATTAATTTAAGTTGTTTAAATGCAATATATTTTTTCTCCAGGGAAGGGGAATGATAGAGAAAAAAAGATTGAGAAGCACTCCTCTAGCATAGGCAGGTTTAAGGGGCTAGATGTCTAAATTGCAAATTCAGCAGATATTTGTTAGGCATCTGTCAAGTTTGTGCACTGTACCAAACAGCCATAAGTATTACAACATCTCAGCTGAAAATTGCTTATAAAATAAGTACATTTATTACTGCACCTCCTTGTAAAACCCCAGCAATATATCATCTCCAGGTGAGGTACTTCCCATAGGTCAATAATCAAAGACATAAACAGTTCGGTCTTTCTTTTCTTCCATGATGGTTCACCTTCTGACTCTGTTCTGTTATGGAAAGTAAGTAAATTGCAAATCATAACAATTTGCAATCCTGTTCTGTTATGCAAATCATAACTAATTGCAAATCCTGTTCTGTTCTGGAAAGTAAGTAAATTGCAAATCATAACTAGACACACTTATTTAGCATAGTCAAAGATTACACCTGTGAGTTTGGGCTCAAGTTGATTGACCTCATGGTGGTTTCTGCTGCCAAAACATTGCATCAAAGGCAGAAAACTCCCCTCTTTCACAGCCCTCTTCCTTAGCAGTGAGACATTTTCCTCAAGTCCCAGTACCTCCTTGCCTCATGCCACCTCAGTCATATGCCTTTTTCTAAATCGATCCCTAGGAAAGAGTATGAGGTTTCCAAAATCAGGTTAAACAAATCATCTCAACTACACTCTTTTTTAACAACTTTAATTGTGTGGCTCTGATATCTATTGAATCAAATTGACAGGTTTACATACAAAAGTTATGTAAGGAAAATGTTTGACAACATAAATGTTGCAATACATGGCTTGTATTTTCATCCCAAGAAAATAATGATCTAAAGAAATGACAAGTGATTCAGATGACTTAAAAGAGAAAGTATATGTAAAGAAACAAATTACGTAAGTAATAAGAATAAAAAGTACTAGGAAAATGTACCTGAATCCTTTGTGAGTGTTTTTTTTGGGGGGGGAGTGGGAAGGGAAGTTGTTCTTTTTCCAACTCAAGAAAGTGATTTAATAAATGCTCAAATCCACAATGTTACAAATTTTTAAACTTTAAAAAAAGTTTTAGATTATAGAAAAATTACATAGAAAATATAGGGGGTTCCCATATACCCCAGCCCCTGCCCCTTTCATTTTTCCCCCCTATTAATAACATCTTACACGAGTACGTTACATTTGTTACAATTGATGAACAAATATTGAAACATTGCTACTAACCATGGTTTCTAGTTTACATTATGGTTTACACTTTGTACCGTACAATTTTATAGGTTTTGACTCAATGTATAATGGTCTGTATCCGTCATTGCAAAATCATGCAGAACAATTCCAATGCCCTAAAAGTGCCCCATGTTCCACCTATTCTTTTCCCCTCCCCTCAGAACCTCTCAAAACCCCTACCTTTTTATCAATGTTACAAGTTCTTCTGTTACTACAATAATAAAAAGTCTACTTTGGTCCATAGTTGCATTCCTTCCTTATGTTTGTTCATTCCTCAGTCTTGAGGATTTGGGAATGGTTGTGCCCAATCTGCTTCAGATTGAGAGGGGGCTTAGATCTTATGGGAATTTGTGGCAGTTTGATATTATTTATGATTTCCAAAAAAGATATTTGATTATGTTTGTAAACTGGTCTGTTCCTCTGGGCGTGAATATATATCTCTACAAAGAAGATAACACAATGGCCAGAAAGCACATGAATGGATGCTCAACATCTTTAGTCATCAATGACACACCATTTCATACCCATTAGAATGGCTGCTATTAAAAACATGGGAATGCGAATATTCTCCCTGTCCTGATTTTGTGATAATCAGGGTAGGCTAAACATTCCCTGTATTAAAAACCATGCATGTGTCCCGAAACCTAGTTTTTCTCCCTAGGTCTGGTTTTTAGAATGCTGGTGATAAACCAAACCTGATTTATTATATGACCATCCTGTATGGGAAAAGACTATAACTTTGAGTATCTTTGGTCAACCTTAAGAGATATAGCAGGGGAACAGATGTAGCTCGGGTGGTTGGGCATCCATCTCCCATATGGAGGGACCTGGGTTCAATCCCTGGGACCTCCTGGTAAAAATTTTAAAAAAAGAAAGATATGGAAGGTCCATGGGCCACCATGCCCCATGTGTGGATGAACCGCAAGTCCCCATGAGCCATGCAGCAAGATGATGACATAACAGGAGAGTGGCACAAGGGAGAGCCAAGACAAGACACACTGAAAAACCAGGAACTAAGGTGGCGCAGGTGTTGGGACGCCTCTCTCCCATATCGGAGTTTCCGAGGATCGAATCCCAGTGAGGACAGGAGAAGAAGGATGAGAAGAGAGGGCAGGGAATGGACACGAAGCGTTGTCCAGTGAATGGACACAGAAACAACAAAAACGGGGTGGGGGGTGTTGATTACTGATTCAGTCTCTTCAACAGCAATTGGTTTGTTGAGATCTTCTATTTCTTCTTGAGTTAAAGCAGGTCATTTTTGTGATCTGAAGTGATTAATCAAGAGCCATGATCAGTGACCGGCTATGCCCATTCCTGGTCTTGGGGAAGAGCATTTTCATTCCTTTCTGTTACCAGTGAGCTAGCCAGGTGCTCAGCCTGCAAGAAGAGTGGTGGATGGGTGCTGGTAGCTGTCATGTGTAGAGAGCAGTTTACCTTAATTTATCAGTCTTTTCCTCATGCTCTTCTCTGGATGCTGTACAGTGTTTTTCAGGCCTCCAGTGTTTCAAAATAGTTGTTTCAGACAGTTCCTGCCTGTTTAATAGGTATTCTGGTGAAAGGACTGAGTCTTGGAGCTCCCTACTCTGCCATCTTCCTATAATCCTTCTTTTGCAGTCACCTTTTTATTCTTAGCTTTATCTCCTGATATCACATGTGTCTATTTTCACACCACTCCTATTAGAATATAAGCTCTATGAGATCAGGGCTGTATTCTAGTACCTATAATGGGTTTGGGCAAATGGTGTTCAATTCATGTTTATTCAGGTAAATGAATTGATGAAACTTTTGGACACAAGTGGGGAAGATGAGTTCAGAGATGCTCATTTCAATATTGATTACATGTTGGTAAAGAGATGAGAAATGTTGAGGAGAGGAGATAAATGAGCTTGCTCCTCAGTTTTTTGTAGTAAACAGTAACTTCAGGTATTTTTCTTTAATTAATTAATCCATTTGTTCAACAAAATTGTGTTGAGTACCTACTAGTTATCAAATTCTGAGAATATGAAAAGTACTAAGTTCTGCTATCAACTTCATCGTAATCTAGTTGGAGAAACAGAAAATAACAAATAATTATAATACTGTGTGATATGTTCTATAGTATGAGACAGTACACAATAAAAATGAAAACTTCAAAAAAGATTGAATTGATCCTCATATTTTTCTTATTTTTAATTTTTTTAAAATTTTTATTATGGTGACATATATACAACATGACATTCCACATTCAACCACTTTCATGTGTTCAATTAAGTGTTACTAATTATATTCTTATAATAATATAATATATTATGCTACCAACACCACCCTTCATTACCAAAACCTTTTTTTTATTATGTCAGACAGAAACTCTATGCTCTTTGATAAATAACTCACAGCTATCACTCCCCCGGCCCCCCAGCCCCTACCTTCCCTGGCAACCTGTAATTTACCTTTTGTCTTCTTATTCTAGGTATTTCATATGACTGAAACAATACAAAATTTGTCTTTTTGTGTCTGCCTTATTTCCTGCAACATGATGTCTTCAAGGTTTTTCCATGTTGTCACATGTATCACAACCTTAATCTTTTTGTGGCTGAATAATATTCCACTGTGTCTATGTCCCACATTTTGTTCATTCATCTGTTGATTGGCACTTTGTGGTTTTCACCTTTTGGCTATTGTGAATTATGCTATGAACATTGGTATACAAATATCTATTCAAAACCCTGCTTTCAATTATTTTGTGTTTAGAGTAAGGAGCAGGGCTGCTGGGTCATATGGTAATTCTATGTTTAACTTTCTGAGGAACCAATGAATGGTTTTCCACAGTGATTGCACCATTTTACAATCCCACCAGCAACGCACAAATGTTACAATTTTTCTGCATCTTTGCTAACACTTAGCATTTTCCATTTTTAATATAATAGCCACCCTAGTAGGTGTAAAGTGGTGTCTCATTGTGGTTTTGAGTTCCATTTCTCTAACGGCTAATAATGTTGAGCATTTTTTCACATGATTATAGGTCATTCATATATATTCTTTGGAGAGCTATGTATTCACATCCTGTTCCATTTTTAATTGGATTGTTTGTCATTTTGTTGCCCTGAAGCAATTCTTTATATATTCTGGATACTAAACTCTTACTGGATATATAATTTCCAATATTTTCTGTCATTCTATGAATAATTTCTTGATAATGTCTTTGTGATGGTTAAGTCCATGTGTCAACTTGGCTAGCTTATGGTGTCCATTTGGGGTCAAGCAAACGCTGGCCTGACTGTGTCTGTGAGAACACTTCATAGGTGGATTTAAATCATTAGTCAGTTGCATCTACAAACAAAAAGAAGATTGCTCTCAGCAATGAAGGAAGTCTCTTATCTGATCAGTTGGAGATCTTAAAGCCAGAACTGAGAATTTTAAAGGTCAGAAAGAAGAATTTCTACCTCTGTTTCAGCCTAACAACTTCACCTGGGGAATTCAACTTTACCTTCTTCAAGTTTCCAGTTTGTGGCCTGACCTATGGAATTTGGACATGCCAATCTCTAAGTTTTCATGAGAAAATTCCCATCATAAATTTGTGTGTATGTGTGTGTGTGTGTGTATATCTCATTTGTTCTGTTTCTAAGGAGAACCCTAATATAGTCCTTGCAATTTATCTAATTTGTCTTTTGTTGTTTGTGCTTTTGGTGTCATGCCTAATAATCCATTGCCTAATACAATTAACCCTCATATTTTTGCTAGAGATTTAATAGTGTCTAATGTTGATAAATCTAGAAATAACAGTGTAAATTTACTATATAGAATTTGGTAGTAACCATCAAAAGAACTAAGATCATAAATGTTTCAAAGTAGTTGATTCCATACAGTTGGGGGAATAGGGTGGAGAATGGAGTAGAGCTGGACACTGGTGTCTTATTTTTAGTACTGTTATTTCTTTACAATGTCAATTGTTTTGATATGATTAATATAAAAATGCTGCTCAAGTTTTATTTATGCACCTTTTCTCTTCTTACTATCATGTCCCACTTGCATAAATAATATATAACAAATACAGGGAAGTCAAAGGCCTAGCTCAAAATACCTAAAAGACGCTATATTACAAAGGGAGACTCTAAAATCTTTTAAGGAGAAAAGGAACAATTGATGTCACTGAGCATCTGTCATATTAATCATAGCAAAGTGCACTAGGAGAGGGAACAAATGGAGACAAAAATTAAGGTTAAATTGATGAAACAGTTTTGAATTAGCCACTGCAACACTTTGGTATTGAAGTTGAGTTCAGTTTTCTAATCATGCCTATAAAGAAAGTTTAAAAGATAAATTTTAAATAATCCCAATTATTTAAAATTATTCCAATTATTTAAGATTATCCCAAGACATAATCTTGTCAGTATGCACAAACAATCCAGTAACTTGCAGCTATGGTGAAAAAATTTACATACAAATATAAAATGAGGTTCATTAAATCAGAAACTTGAAGACAGGGTTTAGTCTTAGTACCAATGGTGCAGAAAATAATAAAGCAATTTAGTAGATGAGGCATGACAATCTGTTTCATGAAACTGTTTGGCATGAATCTCTGAGTTTGACAACTTGATAAAAATGGGCTGGGGAGCAAAGAGCTAATATTTGGTCTTGAGGCTCATCATTCGAGGAAGCTAAGGTCGATAAGTAAAAACATGACACCACATAGCACTGTCATTCTGTGAAAACTAGAACTGAAATAGTCATTTATTTTGACATATGTTGGAGACTAAAGAGTAACACTTGTTTGTTCAGTGTGTAGCACATTATTGGATGATGTCAAACAGTATAATATCAGAGTCGAATGCCCACAAACCTCTTGACAGACTTTTGATTATCAGGGAAGAAATTCAAGTACATTTGTGGTATATAGCACTTTTTTTTTTTTTTTTAAGAGCCAAGTTGACCTGAAACTAAAATAATATTGGGCATTGGGGAGGAAGAAGAAAGTACAGAATAATGCCTGTGGCATGTTGAGAATTAGCTTCTAAAACTTGGGTGAAGATTTAATCTGTTGAATATATGTGTAGCAGTTTGATATTGCTTATGAATTCCAAAAATAGCTATTGGATTGTGTTTGTAAACTGGTCTGTCAGAAGTATCACTTTTAATTGATTAAATTATGATTTGGACTTTAATTGGGCCATGCCAGTAGGGTGTTGATTCCCCGCCCCTTCATGAGTGGGGACTCACAGATAAAAGACATGGCAAAGGACGGAATTGGAGTTTTCTGATGCTGGAGTTTTTGAGCTGGAGCCCTGGGACATAAGCACACAGAGGAGCTTGGTTGTGAGCAAAGAGAGAAGGCCCCAGGAAAAGAGACCAGCCATTCGCCTGACAGTTCACAGCTGGCCTTGTGGAGAGAACAAAGCCCCTGAGCCCAGAGAGAATTGAGCCCTGGGGAGAGAGACAAAGCCTAGAGAGCCTGACCATGGAGCCTTAAGAGGAAGAGGAAGGCTGAACATCGGCAGCCATCTTGCTCCAACATGTGGCAACGGACTTTGGTGAGGGAAGTAACGTATGCTTTATGGCCTGGTAACTGTAAGCTTCTACCCCAAATAAATATCCTTTATAAAAGCCAACAGATTTCTGGTATTTTGCATCAACACCGCTTTGGCTTACTAATACAATATGAAACTTTATTCTTACATACTCTCTCCAAATAAAAAAAATGTTAAAGTGGTCTTAATGGCAGTGTATAGCCAGAGCAAACCAAAGAGGAAAGACAGTCTCATATAATAATATTTTTTTCAGTTGATATTTTAATGTTTGGAAATTATTTTTGAGTTGACATATTGATATCCCAAATACAATTCGCTGTATGTGAGCTTCAATTTGGACTTTTCTGGAATGTTGTTTACTTTACTAAACTAACCTGATTAGTAACCTGACATATTTATCAGCTAAGTGTAGGAAAGCTATTGTGCATTATGTCCTCTGAAGTTATGTCCATCCATGTTAATGAAGCGTGAAGGAAGGTTTTTAAAAACCCATTAAAATAGCAATGCATTGCATAACCACTTCTTACTGAATGACAAGGCCTATACTGTAATAAATGACTAAGGCCCCAAATATTGAAAATCCCTTTGAAGTACACAGGCCAAAATAGCTGTAAAGAATCAAGCTAATATTTGAAGCTCACTTAGTTTTCCAGGGTTGCCATAACAAAGTACCAAAAACTGGATGGCTTTAAACAACAAATTTATTGTCTCATGGTTCTGGAGGCTAGAGGTCCCAAAATCTGTAAGGGAGAATGCTTCCTTGTCTCTTCCTAGTGTCTGATGGTTTTCCAGCAATCTTTGGATTCAAGTCATCAGTTGAAGTTCTCTACCGCGTTTGAATGTGTCCAATTCTCCCCTGATATAAGGGCGCTAGTCTTATTGGATAAGGGCCAACTATAATCCAGTTTGTCCTCCTTTTAACTTATCACACCTTCAAAATCTTTATTTCCAAATAAGGTCATATTCATGGGACCTGGAGTTAGGACTTGAACATATCTTTTTGGTGGACTTTATTCAACCCATAACAGAAACTCATTAGTTATATGAATTACTCTTATCAAATATTTAAAGCTATGCTTTCAGAGCTATAGATTGTCTGGTTCAAACCTATTTATTTTACAAGATTAAAAATCAGAGAGTATATGTACCTTCCCAAAGGCGGGACACCCCCACCCTTGCACGCTTCCTTCCCGAGGTGTAGTGAACATTAAATCATATTATAAAGCTTCTGCATTCCTTACCCACCTTCTCTTGGATATCACAAGAAGCTGGGGCCTCCTATCCTCCCAGAGTGTTCCTTTGTACTTTATGATCTCGCATCCTACCTTTTCCTCTTGCATTAGATATTGTATTTTCAGTATTTTCCATGAAATCTGTAGGTGCAGAGATTATGACGATGAAGATGGAGCTCCTAGGCAGAGTATTCCCTATGTCTTATGAGGATTTTAGCCGGATATGAGTAGCCCATGACTCCGCTGCTCACATTGGGAGACTCACCTGCTATGCTTTTGCCTTACTTGACCAAGTAGGAATCTATCCTTTTTTTTTTTCAGTAAATTGTATTCATTAGTGAGAGAGAGAGAGAGAGAAAGAGAGAGAGAGAGAGAGAGAGAGAGAGAGAGAGAGAGAGAGAGAGAGAGATGCCCACAGTTAATAATTTGGAAAAGCATGAAAAGCAAAACCAAGGAATGATTTTCCTCTAATAGACCATTTTTGGGGGGTTATTCAGGATAGACAAATGAGAAACTCTTTTTTTTTTTTAAATATATTTTTTATTTTTTAAAAGATACTTAGATTACATAAATGTTATACAAAAAATATAGGGATTCCCATATGCTCTGCTCCCCACACTCCCACACCCTCCCACATAAACAACATCCTCCATTAGTGTGGCACATTCGTTGCATTTGATAAACGCATCCTGGGGCTTTGCCACTGAGCATGGACCATAGTCCAGATTGTAGTTTACATTCTCTCCTACACAATTCTGCAGGTTATGGGAAGATATATAGTGGCCTATATCTGTCATTGCAATGTCATTCAGGATGATTCCCACGTCCTGAAAAAGCCCCCATATTACACCTGTTTTCCCTCTTTTTATTTACTGATTCAAAGTTACCGATTAGTTTTTCATAACTGCTGTTACAATGTTGGCTTAGTTCAGATAGAATCAGATTTGAATTCCAGCTCAGCAAGTTCTCTGTATCTGTATCTTGACTTGAAAGTAGGGTTAATTATGTGTACCTGAAAAACTCATTGTATAGATTAAATGAGCATATGATGTAACATGTCTGGTATAGAAACTGGCCTATTGTAAATGCCCAAACGTCAGCATCCTGCTCGCTGCCCCTAACTGTCAAAAAGACACCACCTCCAGGGGAGGGGATCTGGCCACATGGGGGATAGCAAAGGGCTTACCTATGGCTGCCACCAGGAAAAGCAGGCCGAGTCGCCTAACCCACTCAACAGTTTGCAGGGGTCGGGGTCACTAGTCAAAGCATGACTCACACAGGCACAGGATGGAAAAATGTTTACTCATAGAGAAGACACAGAGCAAGCTTAGCGTCACTGGTGGGTTTTAGACAGTCCCCCACGGACTGCGGGTCTCAGTCCTCTGGCCTTCACCGGGAGATGGTCTATGCACACTTCTTGTATTGCAGAGGAATGATCCTGCCCCCTCCCTGGAACAGATATGCTGGTGTGGGTGTTGAGTGAGGCACCAGAGAGTGTCCAGCGAATGTTCATACCTGCTCAGGGCAAAAGCGGAAGGAATGTGCTGTGCTGCCATTCACTATCGCTAGAGGGCGTGTTTTACCTCAAGGCACCCTGATGAAGGGAGTGAGCCTACATTCATCCTAGGTGCCAGGCTGGCAGAGTCCTGAGTACAGGATTATTTCTGGGTCAGAGGCAAAGGTGGGAGGCTGAGCTCGGACCTTCCTCTACCACATAAAATGCTCAATTTTAGATGATGGTGCTCTTGGATATTTTATTGATAGGTATTTTATTAGGTAGGAATCTATATCTTCCATAATAATTCCTATGCTTAGAATTCAACTGATTACTTTAATTCTAGTTTAATTTCATCCATTCCTATATTCAATTAAACTTAATGATTTTGCTAAGGATAAAGAGTTAAGTGGATTAATGGAGACTCTCTCTCCCAAGAATCACCAAGACTTTAATGGCAGTGGAGATCTTCCATTAGACAGTGAGGTTTTGGTCTTCAGTGAAGACCTTTTGTGTGCTTAATCTCTGAGCAGAGTCAGGCATCATTTACTGAGCATTCACACTATTAAAATTATATTAGTTCTGAAGCTTATGTGCAAGGGTCTGTTTTGGCTTTGTTACATTAGTCCCTTGAACACATAATGTGTTTGTTGTTCATATGTGTGTGAATTTTACCCCAAAAATCTTTGCTAAATTTCAGTGATTCATTTCCATTGGTAATCAAATATTGTAATACCTCATCCGCGTACATCCTCTAAGGTTCACATCTGGATGGTAAGAATAAATGTCTTTCTTCGAGGCCTGAGTAAGATGTTATTTACTGTGTTACTGACAATCCCTAGGACTAAGCTAATGCAATACTGTCATTGACTTAGATCAAAGTCACATGAAACAATCTTGGGCTCAGTGAGGAATGAGTTGTTTTCCAAGAGAAAAATCTAGGTAAAATGACTAGAAGAAAATTGTATTAATTCTGGAAAGTAAAACAGCATGTGTCCATCACATCTTAACAAACAGCTTCATTGTTAGCTCATGAAGATACCTGAGAATTATTTCTCACATCTGATTCCCATTCCCCATAGACTATATCATCAAGTCCTATCTATCCATTCTCCTAAATGTTTCTATAATCTCTTTACTTCCCTGTAATCTATTGATACGATAATCATCTCTTGCTTTGACTACTGCAATAGTCTCCTAATGTATTTCCTACAACAACTCTTACAGTCTTCCTGTCAATTTTCCACACAGAATTACATTTTTAAAAACATATCTGATTCTCCTAAAGCACAATACTAAATCCCAATATGGCCTGGAAAGTCTTTTATGGACTGATCCCTCCCTGCCTCTCGAACATGTTTTGCACTTATTAATTCTGTATTTTTCACTCTGGTCTTTCTGTTGCTGAAATCTACCTCACAATTTTAGCACTAGAGTATAAAGGTCATTCTTAACCTTACTTACATAATTTAATTGGGCCTTCAGATTAACTGATGCTATTATTATCCCCACTTTCCATTTAGGGAAGTGAAACAGATTATAAAAGTTAATAATTGGGGAAGCGGTTGTGGCTCAATTGGTTGGGCTCCCGTTTACCATATGGGAGGTCCTGGGTTCGATTCCCAGGGCCTCCTGGTGAAGGAAAGTTGGCCCGCATGGCACAGTGAGCTTGCGCAGCAAGAAGACCCAACAAAAGGGAGACAGACAGACACAGAAAAATGCAAAGCAAATGGACACAGCGAGCACAAGCAGCAAGGGGGGGATAAATAAATAAATAAACCTTAAAAAAAAAAAAAAAAAAAAAAAAGAAGTTACTAATTGGTGAGAACGAGATTTGAACCAGGCAGTTAAAGCCCAAGCCTACATTCTTGACCATTATACAACACTGCCACCAACTTATTGCCAG
>JAQZBX010095993.1:0-11853 GCA_029593785.1 Cabassous unicinctus
TAACTTCTATACAGGGAAATCTGTCAGAAGCCACCTCAATCTGCATATTAAAGTGATGATAAAGGAAGATAATCTTGATTCCATTGGGAATTTTAGATTTTCCTAAGATGATGGAGAAAGTAGTTTTTCCTGTACTGCTAAAGTAAAATACCTATTAATTAACATCATCATGGTAAAGGTGTAAAAGTAAAAAGCAAAGTACTAAAATAGTTAAGTTCATTTGATACATTATACATTGCATTGGAAGTGTTTAGAAAGTATATAAAAATCAAAAGAGATAGATTTTAATGTCATCAAACTCTCTTGTATATTCAAACTAGGCCTTCAGTACACTGCATGTTGCCTCTCCATTCAAGTTATTAGCTAGTTTGGTCACTGACCCCTAAAACAATAAAAGCGTCTATTACTTCTCTGAACATGCTCCTGAAGTGGATGGAGAGTACATTGAAGTTTCAGACTCCAGCAGCAGCTGACAATGGCTCGATATGGCCAGATGTACAATGGATATTACCTCCAGACTGGCTCTGTTTTATAGTGCCAAAGGGCACTATGCACCAGGCCAGTGAAACACTGGAGCCTTGCCTTCCTAGTCTCTCTCTAGGATTAACTGTGCTGCGGCCTACTGGCTGTGTGAAGGACATACCAAGAGGAGCAACAATTACCAGAGTAGCGTGGGTAGAACTTAAACCAACACATTTCGCATTATGGCCTGCTCCCATGAGAGATAACAGGTATGGTATTGCAAACCTGGAGCTTAGATCTATTAATGGCAACTCAAAGAGGAACTTGTGCTTTAACTAGTATTAAGTATTGTACCTGTATACCTGATGAATATGATAATATATTTTCTATTCTAGATCTTTTGCAAAGGAATATTGAAGATGTTAAAAGTCCTGGTAAATGAATGCATTTTCTAAGTAGTTAATGAACATGCTTATAAGACAAAAGAATGGCTCTCTTAAGAGTTGTCTTTATTTTGCTTGCCATATGACTGTCTTGTTATTGCCTATACTGTCTTCATGAGTTTGTCTAGGGTAATGCCTCTCTTCATACCTCTCCTAGCTATCCTAAGCATAACCACTGCTGTGGGAACCGGGGCAGTTTATACCCAAATCCAGCCGGTCTACCACAATCTCTCCCTAGAGTTAGCCAACAGCATAAAATAACTTAAAAAAAGAATCCTGTTTCCCATCAACTTTGGGAGGATGCAGCCTCTGAAGGCACCTGGATTTTCTTACTTTTGTGGTCTAGTATCATTTTAGTGGGACCATGTATCTTCAAAATTCTAATTAAGTTTTTTTCTTCCAGAATCAATGCCTCATTAGCCATGTGTAGATTTCATCCAGCTCTACCCACAGTGCCAGACTTATTTTCCCCCAACTGCGACAGAGTAGCAAGAGGGTTTTACATCTTGTCAGGTAGGGCCTACTACCCCTAAACAGCAGCAATTAGTTACAGAAGAAGGACCATCATCCTTCAGCACCCCCTTAAGAATAAGGATGTAAATCCTCTGAGGGGGGGAGTTGTGGTAGGCTAGTTTAGGAAAAGAGAAGATGAGTCTAAGACCTGGCAGAAAAACATGGCCTTGAAACATGTGGCCTAGAACCCACCTGGAAAACCCCTGCCAACAAGGAGGCTGCTGGAAGGACCCCATGAGAACCCTATTTGGAATGAGATCTCATTCAGGGTCAAGGAAACACCCCGGATATCCTCAAGGGGCCTCATCATTGGGCCCCCTGGGGAACTGACAGGTGGAGTAGTCAATCATAACAGCAAACAGCTGAGGCCCTCCCCCAAACATTAGCAAAGGGGGAATAATTAATAGCTTGAAAGGTAACCACACAAGCTGTAGCAGTTTGGAAGTTTGATGTAGTTATGAATTCCAAAAATAGATATTGGATTATGCTTGTAAACTGGTCTGTTAATCTGGGCATGATAAAGTTATGATTAGGGTGTTGATTGGGCCACATCAGTAGGGTGTTGAGCCCCATCCATTGGTGGGTGGGGAATCAAAGATAAAAGGCATGGCAAAGGACAGAGCTGCAGCAGTTCTGATGTAGGAGTCTTGAGCTGGAGCCCCAGGAAGTAAGAGAGCTTCATCATGGGGAAGGAGAGAAGGCCCCGGGAAAAGACATGAGCCTTTCACCTGAGAGTCTACAGCTGGCCTTGTGGAGAGAGGCAAAGCCTAGAGAGCCTCATAGTCTACAGCTGACCTTGTGGAGGAACCAGAAGAGCTAAGCCCAGAGAGAAACTCAGCCCCGGGAAGAGAGGAACCCAAGAAGCCTGAACCCTGGCAAACACCGGCAGCTGTCTTGCTCCAATACATGGCAATGGACTTTGGTGATGGAAGAAACTTATACTTTATGGCCTGGTAACTGTGGACTTCTACCCCAAATAAATACCCTTTATAAAGACCAACCCATTTCTGGTATTTTGCATCAGCAACCCTTTGGCTAACTGATACACAAGCCAAATCTCATTCTCTCTTCCTAGAGGAGCCTGCATCAAATCTCAGTGCATATATCCATCTTCTTCCATTTCTCAGCAAGCTCTGTTCTTTTCCCCCATTTCTCAATAAATTCTTTTTACTGGCCTAACTAAAAACCAAAACAATTCAGCAATAAGAAAATACACAACCCAATAAAAATATGGGCAAAATATCTGAACATGCACCATACCCACCAAAGAAGATATGCAGCTAGGAAGTAAGCATATAAAAACTGCTCAATATCGTAAGTTATTAGGAAATTGCAAATTAAAATAGCAATGAGATACCACTAAGCAATTATTATTAGAATGTCTAAAATCCAAAGCAATGACAACACCAAATGCTGAAGAGGATGCAGAGCAACAGGATTTCTCATTTATTGCTGGTGAGAATGCAAAATGGTACACCATCTTGTAAAGCAGATTGGCAGATTGGCAGTTTGGCAGAGGATCCTACACTTACCATACAATCCACCAATAGCAGTTCTATGGTATTTACTCAAATGTGTTGAAAACTATGTTTACACAAAAACCTTAACAATTGGTTAAGGCAGTTTAATTTATAATTGCCATAGGTTGGAAGCAAGCAATATCCTTCAATAGCTGAGTGGATAAACAAACTGGCACATCCATACAGTGGAATATTATTCTGTGAGAAAAAGAAATGAGTTGAAAACCTACAAAACAACATGAAGGAAACTTAAATGTATATGTTTAAATGAAAGAAGTCAGTTTGAAAAGGCTACAAACTGTATTATAAGAACAATATGATATTCTGGAAAAGTCAAAACAATAGAGATAGTTAAAAATAGAGACAACCACTAAAAATATCAGTGGTTGCCAGGGGAGCAGGGGGAAAGAGGATGAATAGGTGGAGAACAGGACATTTTAGAGTAGTATATGGAAACTCTGCATTTTTTTCTGCAAATTTTTCTATAAATCTAAAACTGCTCTAAAATAAAAAGTCTACTTAAAAACAAAATATGGTGCACATAAAAATAAGTGATTATAATTATCATTTATTTTCAAAGATTATTTTCCACTATTCTGACACAAAATTCTCTCATTTTAATACAAATTAAGTATCACATGGAAATATTTCTTCTTGACACTTATATCACCCCTTTTACCTGCTTGCACTATGTCCAATAAAATTTGAGACCAGGTGGAGGCAAAAAAAAAGTACAAAAATTTCAGGTGATTCTAAAACACCACCCTTCTTGGGAAATTTTACCACTTATAATCTAATCTATGCAAGTTGTTGGCTGTGATTTGGGCATTAACAAGCAATGTAATTGCACTTCTGTTACTGTTCTTGATACCCCTAGTAAGTAGTTCAATGGCACACAAAGGAAGTATCCTGTCATTATTCAATTTTAATACAGAAGAAATATGAATTCTACAGGATTCACTGCAGTAGGAGATCTTTGAGGAAAAGGAAAAATAGGGAACTAGTGATACACATTGAAAGAGAACACCGAAGAAATCAACCATGCTAAATATCTTTGGCTCTACAGAAAATAGGAGCTTTGAATGAAATTAAGAAAGAAGCTTTATAAGAAGAAAGGCATATGATCTTTTTCTTTTAAGTTATAAAATTATCTCATGTCCTAAGAGTATTTATGGAAAGAAAAATCCATCATGGATTAGAATACTAAAGAGGAATATATGTTGTCACATAATAGTTACAATAAATTTGAAAGTTAAAGCTCATTGATTTATCCATCAAATATTCATAGAATATCTGTAAAGATCCAGTAACTATGCTAGGCACCGAGGCTTCTAAAGTGAACAAAAACAAAATTTTGAAATTACATCTAAGCCAATGAAAAGACATACAAGTAGTTTTTGCTTTACAATAAAAGGGAGAACATATAATTCTTATATTTTACCATTCAGTATTTCTCTTTGTGTTTAACTGCTTTTAAAAGAAGTAGTTTCTTTAAAATGAGTTATCATAACCTATTACACTTGCTATAAGTGAAAAATGCTAATATTATTTTAATTAATATAAAGAAAATAAATATAAAGTATTTGAATTTATTTCATCCACCATTTTATTCAATATTTTAATTATTCCATGTTATTCATATAAAAGCATTTAAAACAAATATTGCCAAAAAGAAATAATTTTGATACCTCTATAATTTGCCAATTTTTATAACAAAATAATAAAACCCAAAATATCTTTCTATATGCTTTTGAAGTATATTAACAACAAAAATAAGCATGTAGAACTTTAATAGATGTTATAGATAATAATGCCAACAAATATGCTCAAAATGACAGGATTAAAGAAGAGGGGTAGTAAATTAAAACAAAAGTAGCTTTTGATATACTCAGTCATGATGAGTTGTGGTTGTAAAATCAGTCAACCAGGAGTAGATATTAATCTTCACTAAAATAAATTTAAAAATCATCAGTGAAGTAACAGGATGACTTTCAATATATTCAAATATTAATTCACTATATCAATCTGCCTACCCTCTCTTTTTTTTGATTCCTTAGAATGGTAATGACATATTTCTTCTAGCCTCTATTAATTTTTTATAAACTCAATTCCTGATAATGTATACCTTCATTGGTTTACAACTTGCTTATTTTTATATTCTATCAGTAAGCATATTTTGCATTTACTAGCAATGATTCTAAATATTTCAACAATTTACAGTCCATTAAATACAATTAGTATAAAATGTCTGAAGATGACAAAATGAGAAATTAAGTCAATAGCAAATCAATCAACGAATACTTCAAGGATAGCAGAAGTGGGCAATAATAGTTCCATAATAGAGAATGAAGGAGAAAGGCTTATAAATGCAACTATGTTTGATTGTTTTAAAAATTGATCACGGGGGACACTAGAAGTACAAGTTTTTTTTTAATGATTAGCATACTAACATAGTAGTACAGTCACAACAAGAAGAAAAAGGTGAATTTTCATTGTGTTAGGAAATGTTTACATGAGATAAAGTAGTTAATATGCCTCTCAAGTGTATTAAGCCCAATATTGAACAAAAATATTCCCAATGTTGCCATCATCCTCGTAAAACTTGAGGATACTTCAAGAGCTCTGATATTCTTCTTTGAAAAGGGATTTAAAATTTCATGGGTCATTGTATTAATTTGCCTAAGCTGCTATCACAAATAGCACACAATGCATTGGTTTAAACGACAAGTATTTATTGGCACATGGTTCAGAAGCCAGAAGTCCAACATAAGTTATTGGCAAAGCTTGCTTTTTCCCTAAAGATTCTTCTGGTTTTGGTTGCAGGGGATCCTTTGGGTTCCTTGACTTATCTCTGCCTTGCACATTGCAATGTCCTCTCCTTGTTTTTCTGAGTTCCCACTGATTTCGTGCTTCTGGCTCCTTCCCATTGCCTTCTTTTTATAAGGCCTCCAGTAATCCAAATTAAAGCCTGTGCTGGTTAAGTATGCCAGAATTTAACTAAAAATATCATCTTTAAGAGAACTTATGTACACTGGGTTCAGACCCACAGGAATGTGGATTAAGATTAAGAACTTGTCTAAATTGGGGTACATAATTCAGTCTACCTCAGTCTACCCTCTGGGCCCCATGAAGGCACGTTGTTCCCTCGTGCCAAATACATTCATTCCCTCACAATGTCCCAAGAGTCTTAAATATTTTCAGTAACAACTCTTAAGTGTCAAATCTCATCAAATAGGTTATGGCTGTGGTCCCTCCTGGGACAAAATTCCTCTCTATCTGTGGGCCTGTAAAACCAGAAAAATAAGTTATATGCCTCCTAACTACAATGATGAGACAGATATAAGATAGACATTCCCATTCCAGAAGGGAGAAATTAGAAAGGAAAAAGGGTCATTAGTCCCAAGGAAGTCTTAAACCCAGCAGGGCAAACTTGATTAGCTCTCTTCTTGAGTAACATAAAAAATATATGTGCAAAATATTCAACTGGTTCAATATGAAACCACATTGTTTGGTCTCAGCCTGCAGCATTCACTGCCTTCCACATCTCAAAAAACACAACTTTATCCTTCTAATTGCTCAGGCTGAAAACCTTAGCTTCATCCTTGAGTCCTCTCTTTTATTCACAAGGCCACATCTAATCCATTAGGATTCAGGTTCAAAATATATCCAGATATTTCAAGTTTTTACCACTTCCATTGCTACCACTACAAACTTAGCATCCTTCATCGATCCCTTGGTTCATTATAATAGCCCCCACCATCCTCAACACAGGATCCAGAATGATTTGCTAAAATATAAATCACACCAGGTCACACTTCTTAGGAAATCTTGCAATAGGGAGTCATTTCAATCTGAATAAGAGAAAATTCCTTATAGTGACTTTTCTGATGACAGCTTTTACTATGATCCTTCTCCCTTGCTCACTTTTACTCCAGCCACACTGGCCTCCTTGTAATTGTAGGACAGGTCAGAACACTCCCGACTTAGGTAGGGCCTTTGCTCTAGAGGTTTTCTAAAGCTGGAACACTCTCCACCCAGTTATCCATGTAATGAATTCCTTCATATCCTTCAAGTTTCTGCTAAAATCTCAGTGAGCTCTAACCCCCATCCTATTACTCCTGTAGTATTCTCTGGGTCTCCTACTTCATGCCTTCCAGCTTCTGCAAACTAGTTCCTAATCCTGCTATAATATTTCTTTTATCTTCCATATCACTTTTTATTATGTCTCTTATTCTAGAGTGGAGGACAGGGGTCTTTTTAAATTTGTTCACTGACATACTCCAAACATTCAAACAAATACCTGGACTCTCTCTTTATATATATATATATATATTTCTCAATATGTATTTGAGAAATAGAAAATGAATGATTATTATATTTGTAAACATTAATTCTATGTTGATATGGCCTGTTGATGCTATTTGTGCAAGCATGTCTACTTAAGAAAAAATTTATATTTCCCCCTTATCTTCTCTACCCAGCAATTTAGTGCCCTATCAGTTTTGTGAACAATTATCTCTACCTATTAATAGTAAATAAACACAAAATTGAATTAGAGATCTTATTTTTTGAAGTCCTAATAATCACTTTTGTAAAAAATTAAATATCATGTAAATCAAAATTTAAGTTAAATATATAAAAACAAATATGCTATACTGTACTATATTCTAAATTCTATTCTTTAAAGTGAATTTTGCCTGTGAATTTCCTCTTACTGGGGATTTGGTAATAGTTCATTGAGTTGAAGAATTAGTGCCTTTTTCTAGTTTGAAGCAGATCCAATGAGACTTATACTGTTAACACAGAAGACAGTATTTTCAACATGTTTATAAACTCTGTCTCTAATAATATTGCAGTGATTCCTAGGATTTTCTGTTTCTCTAGAACATATTTATAATGCTGCCTTTTTTCTTTCTTTACTTTTCCTTCCATTCAAGTTTTATTCTTCTATACTCTGCACTTCCAATGCAATTCTCTTCTCTACACAGCTATCCCTACTCTCTGTATTCACTCTCTTCTTAAACACTTCCACCTTTATACAGGTATTAGTTGTGTTCTCAGGTTTATTTGTCTGCAATTATAGGAATGAATGGTTTCTCTGAAGAAGACATACTTATTTCCATTAGGATAATGTCTTTTGAACAATAAAAGGGTTGCTTTCCTGGAACTCAGATTACTTCTTCATGGGGCGTTAAAGCAACCCCAGGGCAACTATTTGAATGTAACTTCTCATTGCTTATAATATTTTCAGGTGCACTACATAGATAATATGGAGCTATGCATATGGATATAAGTAGAGTGTACTTCAAGAATATTCTTTGGACCAAATTTCTTTGAACCAATTATGTTTTGCATTGCAACAGCAGTTTCTGTTTTCCTTTGATTCCTTTTAGTAATCCAAGAGTGCATATAAATTTCCCTAGTCTTGGAGAGCAGAATATATATATGAATGTTCTTGCAAAGATTTGAATTCAGTGGGAAATAATTTTTCCTTGAATGGCCTTTATGGTTGTGGATGTACATCTGTGTGTACACATTACATAGGCATACCCTAGAATGCTATTCATTTCCAGCTTTTCATACTACCCAAGTATTAGATTCAAAACTTTGTTTTGACCTACTTTCTCTCCTCTAGTTCATATGAAATTATCATTTTACGGCCTTACTGGAAATTGCTAGAGCAATCAGGAAAGAAAAATAAATAAAAGGCATCCAAATTGGAAAGGAAGAAGTAAAACTTTCACTATTAGCAAATGATATGATACTATACCTAGAAAGTACTGAAAAAACTACAACAAAGTTGCTAGAGCTAATAAATGATTTCAGCAAAATGGCAGGACACAAGATTAATATGCAAAAGTCAATAATGTTTCTATACACTAGTAATGTACAATCTGAGGAAGAAGTCAGGAAAAATTTCCATTATAATAGTGACAAAAAATTAAGTATTTAGGAATAAACTTACCCAAGAGGTAAAGCACTTGTTTTCAGAAAACTACAATGCATTGCTAAAAGAAATCAAGAAAGAACTAAATAAACGGAAGAACAAAATATGCTCATGGATTAGAAAATTAAATATCATTAGATGCCAATTCTATCCAAATTGAAATACGGATTCAATGCAATCCCAGTAAAAATTCCACCAGCATCTTTTAAAGAAATGGAAAACACAATTATCAAATTTATTTAGAAGGCTAAGGGCCTCTCAAAAACCAGACACATTTTAAAAGGAAGAACGAAGTTGGAGGACTATCACTTCTGGACTTTAAATCATATTACCTAACTGCAATGGTAAAAACAGCATGGCACTGGCATAAAGATAGACACATAGACCAATAGAACCATCTTGATGGTTCAGAAACAGACCATAACATCTATGGTCAACTGATTTGTGATAAGGCTGCCAAACCAACCCAGCTGGGACAGAACAGTCTATTCAACAAATGATGCTGGGAGAACTGGATATCCTTATCCAAAACAAGGAAACAGGACCCCTATTTCACACCCCACACAAAAATTAACTCAAAATGGATCAAAGAAGTAACCATAAAATCTACAACCATAAAGCTCCCAGAAGAAAATGTAGGGAAATATCTTCAAAACCTGGTGATAGGTGGTGGATTCTTAAACCTTACACTGAAAGCACAAGCAACAAAAGAAAACATGGAAAAATGTGACCTCCTCAAACTTAAACAATTTTGTGATTCAAAAGACTTTGTCAAGAAAGTGAAAAGGCAGCCTACTCAATGGGAGAATATATTTGGAAACCACATGTCCGATAAGGGTTTTATTTCCATTCCATATAAAGACATCATACAACTCAACATTAAAAGAGTAAACAATCCAATTTTAAAATGGGCAAAAGACTTAAATACAATGGCTAAAAAACATAGGAAAAAATGCTCAACATCGCTAGCTATTAGGGAAACGCAAATCAAATCTACAATGAGATACTACCTTACACCCATTAGAATGGAGGCTATTTAAAAAAAAACAGCCGACTATAAGTGTTGGAGAGGATGGGAGGAATGGGAACCCTCATCCACTACTGGCAGGATTGTGGAATGGTCCAGCCACTGTGGAGGACAGTATGGTGGTTCCTCAAAAAACTAACTGTAGATCTTTCATATGATCCAGAAATTCCACAGCTGGGTATATACCCAGAAGAATTGAAAGCAAAGACACAAACAGGTATATGCACACCAATGTTCATAGTGGCACTTGTTCACTATTGCCAAAAGTTGGAATCAACCCAGGTGCCCATCAACAGAGGAATGGATAAACAAAATGTGGTACATACATACAATGGAATATCACTCAGCTGTAAGAAGGAATAAAGTGCTAACACATGGGATAACATGGATGAATCTTGAAGACCTTATGTTGAGTGAAGGAAGCCAGGCATTGAAGGATGAACAGTACTTGACCTCACTGATATGAATTAAGGAAGCTGAGCAGTCTCATAGAGCAATTGTCTGAAAGATAGGTTTACAAGAAAGAGAAAGAGAAGAGAAAGTTGTGAGCCATCACCCATATGGATGTAATCTATGGTAAAGTGATAGAGTGTAGTTACGTATTGAAGGGATAGGAGAGGTGGGTAGTGATATTATTGGGTTTGGTGCTGCAGGGTTGACAGGTGGGTACATTGGGAAGAGTGGGTTAGAATACCCAGGACACTGGGGGGAGAGATGGGAGAGAGAACAGGTGAACACTTGGGATTTGTGGGTATGAGGTTCAAAGTACAGAGGTGGGAATGCTCTTATGGCAATATGACAAGGAAGGGTCACTCACTGGTTTAGGGTGTTGGTTGGGGGGCGGCATTTGGGACAAGGTGCACCTGGAGCAGGCTTCTAGGGAGTGTGTAAGTATTCATCCTGTCATAATGTGTTGTATCAGTGGGTGGAGACCCACATAATAAGCAGGAAGGAGTTGGACTCCCATCTTTGGGAGGACCGATTCATTCAGCAATAGACAGGTGGGGTCTCTCAAGAGCATGGCCAGTTCCTAATAGGTGAGGACAAACCAGTGTGTCAAGAACTCTTGTTGCATGTAACTATGAATCTTGTCATCGAATGAGTCAAGCCAGGGGGTTGTCGTGGGCCCTGGAAGGATGGGGAGGGAGGAACAGAATAGATCAAACAGGGGGTATTTAGTGGTCAGTGGAAATGTTCTTCATTACCTTACAGTGATGGAAACAAGACATGGTAAATATCATCAAAATTTATAAAAGTGTATGCTCTAAAATGTAAACCATACTGTAAACCATTGACAATGTTTAGTAGCTATGTTTCACTATTTGTATATCAGTTATAACAATGCTACCATCCTCATACAAAAAGGTTTTAATACGGGGTGATGAAAGAGGGAGGAGGTTGGGTATATGAGAGTCTCTTGTATTCTGTGTGTGACTTCGCTGTGACCTAAAACTTCTTTGAAAACAAATTGAAAAACAGTGACACACTGGGGAATGAGAGGGGGAAGGTGCCAAGGTATAGATTGGACACCAGATATTGCAGTGATAAAAGGCAAAATGTCAAAAAAAAATTTTTTTTTAATTTTTTTTTTACATTTTTCATCTTTTAAATATCCCAATCTTTTAATTTTATTTTTAGTTTTTTTTAAGTTTTCATGTATTTTATCTCTTACATTTAAACTTATCATTATTGTTTCATTTCCCTATTCATTGTATTTGGCTATTGTATTGGCTTCATCTTTAAAGAAGCTTTGGATCACAGAAGGGCTACAACTGGGGTGGGAGATTTAGTATGTTCTCCCAGTATCTTCTTAATATACTTATTCTCTTCCTTCACTTCATTAAATTGATTCATGATATTTATTTGGGCATCTCTGATTAGTTGTTCCATGTTCTGTGTCCCCTTCTGGTTTTTAATCTGTTTTTTTTTGACTGGGCCATG
>JAQZBX010095994.1:0-11853 GCA_029593785.1 Cabassous unicinctus
TTACTGTTTCTAAGGGGAATGTTTACCATGTCTTAAACTACTGTCTTAGTCAGCCAAAGGGGTGCTGATGCAATGTACCAGAATTCTGTTGGCTTTTATGAAGGATATTTATTTGGGGTAGAAGCATACAGTCACAAGGCCCTAAAGAGTCCAACTCAAGGTACCATAAGAGGTACTTTCTCACCCAAAGTCTGTTGCCATGTGTTGGAGCAAGTTGGTGGGTGATGTCTGTGAGGGTTCAGCCTTCCTTCTTCCTTTTAAGGCTTTGTAGTTCAAGCATCTTCGGATCTCAGCTGTAGGCTAGCATAAGGTTTGTCTTTTTCCATGGGGCTCATTTCTTTCTGGGCTCAGCTACTCTGGTCTCTTCACAAGGTCAGCTGTAGACTATCAGGCTCACCTCACTTCCCTGGTTCTCTGCCATGTCTAATGGAGCCTTCTCTCTTTTCTCAAGTATCCGCCTCTCTGTGTGTCTACTTCCATGTGAGAGTCTGTTTTATCAGCCCACCAGGGGCCTGGGGATGCAACTCTGCATGCCCTACTGACATGGTCAATTCAAAGCCCTAATCTTAATATAATTTAATCAAAGACATCTCTGCTAAATCTAATACAATCAAAGGGTATCATGCCCGAGGAACAGATCAGTTTACAAACATAATCAAATATCTTTTTTTGGAATTCATAAATAATATCAAACTGCCACAACTACCATCTTGATGATGTCATCCTTTCTTCCTTTCCTCTTCATTAAGACAAAAATTTTATATGTGTGTGTATATACATAAAGAAAACGTTTCATGTTTTAGAAGAATTTGTAAGAACACATTTTAAGAAATTCTTTAATTGTTCTTTGCTATAGATATTTTTTTATTTTACTTGGAAATTTTTTAAATATAAAAAACTGAGCCATTGCTTAATCATAAATAACAGTTTTTGAAAACCCAGTGTATTTATCATACTTCCTGGCTCTTCAGAGGTGGGTAAAGTGGTGGTAGACAGACGTCAGTGTGCTCATAAACCTTTTCTTTTTCCACTTGGACCTTCCCAACTCCATTGCAGGTAAGCAGGACCGTGATTTGGGCCAACAGAATGTGGGTGGAAATTATATTTGTCACTCCCAGGACTGTCTATGTGCATGATTCTCCAACTTCTTTCTCTTTGCTTCATTAGCCTGCCAGCTGGAGAGGATCCATCTGAGGCACTGTGGGGGCTAAAGAGCCCCTGGATGGAAGACACCTGGATCCTTATGCTGCTTATTCTGTCTATATACAAATAATAATAACATACCATAGTTAATTGCCTTGAGAGTATAATATATTATATTAAGATTTACTTCTACCTTCAAAAGAGTTCCTGAAGATTTCAAATCTCTCCATTTGTTTAATAATTAATGTAGGTGAATTAAAATAGTAGATGTACTTTAAATATTCATTAGGTTCAGGAAAGTTTATAAGGGTGTATATGGTATCAATTGAGAAATGCAGGCTTGAGAAATTTCACCCTTGCCCCCAAATTTCTGTTCATTTTAATCTGTTTCTTATTAATTTAAATGAGTGTTTATCTTGCCTTTTAGATTTCTCTTTAAAAATGCAAGTTCTTAATTCCCCACTCTAATTAAGATTCTTTGGTTATATGCACAGAAATTGATTTTGACTAACTTAGGCAAAGGGAATGATATTGTAAGGAAACTGGTGAGTTCACAGAATTGAATAGAAGGAAGATAGCAATTTTACTTCAGAAAGGGCAGGCAGCTGGAAGACTTAGATGGATAATAGTGGGAATTTGTGAAAATTCTGCCCTGGGCTCTGCTGTTGAGTACCTTGGCACCAATTGGTTTTTTGCCCTTTTGAAACTCTGCTCTAGATTTCTATACCTGGGGAAGAGGATGCAATCTGTTTATCTTGGTCCACTGGTCCACCCCATTGCCTTGGAAGGAAGATGTTCTGTGAATGGCAGATCAAATTCTTTGAAGAAAGTGAGGGTGCTTTAGTTGGTTTAAGAGGGAGAAGGGACACCAGCTATATTTACAACAAAATATGTCCATTACAAAGGGGGACCTTTTAAGCCACTGAACATGAGCTATTTAGTGAAAACAAATTTATTAGATTCCCCTTTTTACCTGTACTTGGGCAAAATTAAGGTGTCTTGGTTTGCCAGAGACATTATAACAAATACCACAAAACTGGATGGCTTCAGCAATGGGAACTTATTGGCTCACAGTTTGGAGGCTAGAAGTTCAAAATCAAGTAATCAACAGGCTGTGCCTTCTCCCTGAATTCTGTAATGTTCTGTAGGTGGCTTGCTGCCCATCAATCTCTGCCTTTGTCACATAGCAACCTGTCTCCTTGGTCTCTTCCTGTGGCTTTCTGCTTCGTGTCCAAATTTCCTTTGCTGAGAAGGACTCCAGTCATACCAGATTAAGATCCACCCTATTTCAGTTTGTCTTCATCCAAACAGGATCATCAAAATCCTATTCTCAAATGAGTTCACACCCACAGGACTTGATAATGTATTTGTGGGGGACGTAATTCAAGCTACCACACAAGGGAAAGATATTGGGTGTTACATGTTGGCAAGGCACCCTTAAAAATGTTATCTCACTTAATAGAAAAATGGTGACAATAGAGTCCAGGACCAGAGGTGGCAAAGGAAGAAAAGAGGGAAAATAGGGAAGGAACTGTTGAGAGAGTAGAGGGTAGGACAAGGTGGGAGGGGCTAACAAAGATAAACTTTTCTGTACAAACTTTTGTCTAGATGTGGAAATCATCTAGTGACCATTGGCCACTGAGTCTGTTATTCGATGGTTTCTCATCCCTACAAAACTTAATCATATTTAAATGTGCTGTATTACTTCTCTGTAGCAACATATCAGAGACTAAAAATGACCAAGTGTCGAAAGACTTCTTTTGGAATTTTGGATGATTTAGTTTGTGGTAGAAATAAATGAGAAGTACCGTCAAGAAAGGAGATAAAACTTAAACCAAAGTTACTTACCATTAAACTAACTTTTCAACTTGAACAAATGGAGTTTCAGGAGAGATGAAATAAGAGAAGCACAGATGAAGTGCAAGTGCATAGAAATTAATTTCTCAAGGAACATGAGACTAAAATCTATGTTAGTATTTTAGTGTGACAAAAAACTCAGAGGTCAAAAAACCTTTAGTCTTGTTTGTGCAGAGATGTTTCTCTAAATAATGTTTGCAGTTCTGTCTTGAAAGATAGCTGATATTAGACATGTTTGGCCACATGTCTGTCTCATTATATGCCCTACTGTGTTCACTTTCTTTCCCAGGACTTCCTCATAGCTGTCTAGCTATTTTCCTGAAGAGTTGAACTGGCTTTTGATAGCATTCTTAGTGTTGAATTATTTTGGCATTTTGCTCTTTAGACTATAATGGATGATGTTCATACACCTGGAATCTTCTAGAGCCTCAGATATCCTAATATTCTCTCAAAATAAAACTATATTTTAAGAAATATAGCTTTTTTTTGTTATTAAATGTATTTGTGAACAACTGCATTCCCTTAAGCTGCCAGAATCCCTTAGGCTATGGGGCATTTCTTAATCAGGCCTTCAATATGGGATATGTTTTATTCCAAAAATAGAAAAGCCCCTCATCAATTCAGACTATCTTTTATTAAGAATTTGTGATTATTTGGAAGAGGCCAAAATTTACCTTGGTATTATGAAGAAAGAATAATATAAGCAATATTGTTGGGATATGTTTGTTAGATAAAGAAACCAAATCCTTCTGTCACATTCAAAGTACTTATTTGGTGTTTAAGGACAGATTACTCTTATCTATTAAGTGAGTATAGTAGGCATAATAGTTTAATACTATTTATGAATTTCAAAAATAGTTATTGGATTATGTTTGTAAACTGGTCTGTTCCTCTGGGCATATTAGATTATATCAGATTCAGAGGTTTCACTTTTACTTGATTAAATTATGATTAAGGCTTTGATTCAGCCATGGCAGTGGCCCTTGCTGGGCAGAGACTCACAGAGAAAATGACATGGCAGAGGAGACAGTTGGAGTTTTGATGCTGGAGGCCTGGGAAGTAAATACACAGAGAAGCAGATATGTGAGGAAAGAGAACAGGCTCCATTAGACATGGCAGAGACCCTGGGAAGAGAATGAGCCTGATAGTTTACAGCTGACCTTGTGAAGAGAGCAGAGTAGCTGAGCCCAGAAAGAAATGAGCCCCAGGGAGAGAGACAAGCCTTATGCTAACCTACAGCTGAGAATGGAAGGATCTGGGACCACGGAGCCTTAGAGGAAGAGGAACGCTGAACCCTTGCAGAGATGGGCAGCCATTTTGCTCCAACATGTGGCAACAGACTTTGGTAAAGGAATTAACTTATGCTTTATGGCCTTGTGACTGTAAGCTTCTACCCCAAATAAATACCCTTAATAAAAGCCAACAGATTTCTGGTACTTTGCATCAACACCACTTTGGCTGACTAATACAGTAGGATTTCAAGCATCTTCCAAATATAGTCACCCTGAGGTACTATTGGTGCTTACCAGTCTTGAGTCAGAGGGGAAATTGTTCCGGATCATGTTTTTTGTTGCCTGTCTAAATCTCACAGTAGGAATGAAATGGTAACTGGTGATGCCCCAATGAAAGCATTCCACAGTGCTGTATTGAAGCTCTTGTAGTTTCCAAGGGAGGGTATGAAGGCATGGAGACCTGCAATTCCCCTCTCACTGTGTATGTAATGGGTGAGAGAAAGTAGTTTTCCCTAAAGATGAATAACATTTAAGAAATATCATAAGTATAGTGAATAAAACTATGTCTGTCAAATTTGTAGAATTTGTATGCTTTAGTTACTGCTGAATATTGATGCAGATAAAATACTAGCATAGAAAACTGAAAAGAGCCCAATAGTCTGCTTTATCTCATGATTATTTAAAATCATGCTAGTATTTTTAAAGAAGATAGAGAGTTCATAAAAATATAGCAGAAAAGAATGTAGACATGGAAGAGTTAAATAGTAAAATTCATGAATGGCTCCAGTTGGTGGAATTTCTGACACAACCTGTATTCTAATAACAACATTTCAGCTCTGTGAAGGATTAAGCTTGAACTCAGACCCCAACTTAGAAGTTGGTTTTTCTGCCACAGTAAATTAATTATAGTCTATTTTATCAAGACAGTGTAGGGTAAAAGACAAAAGTCCAGAATGGAGAAATCTCCTGGAATGCTCAACAAACTCAGTAGATGTACTGGGGAAATAAGTAATAAGCACTAGGCATTTTAAGAGAACAGTTTTTGTGGAAACCAGTTTCCTGAGATGTATAATAAATACACACTTTGAACAAATATGCAGAGATGGAATATTTTTCATAAATACTACTAATAAAGAGTCTGCCATAAGAAAGTCCTGTTCCAACTCAAAGTATTTTGATGGCAAGAAAAGAAGTGGGTCACACAAGAAAGGAATAGGAGAAAGTAGACAATGAACAAAAAAGAATAATCCAGAGAACCAGAAGAGATACTGTTCTCTTAGCTTTAATTGGTTCATTAAAATAAAAAAGTAAATCCTTCATGAGAAAGTTAGCTGAATTCTTGAATTCTACCATAGGACTCATACTTTTTTGTCTTTTTTTTTTTTTTTTTTTTAAAAAAAAACATTTCCTAACAGATTGATGGTGAGGTTCTGTAGTAACTGCATTATAGGTCAAATTAGGTTTTTTTGGAACTGGTATAAAAACTTTGCTATCATTACCACTTCTCTTTATTTGGGGGATCCCTGTACCTTTGAACAAATCGAGCAGATTCAGAGAATGTAAAGCAGAAAGTCTCCGAGGCTCATTGAACCCATAAACAAACATGTTTCAGAGCAAGATGACTTCTGAAATGTAAACTCACACCATAGGAATCTATTAAAATGACATTCTTACTTTTTATATACGCTTTTGCTTATTAGTAATTTAACCTGCATTTTGAACTTGCTTCATAGAAGTCATTTAATTGTTTTCAACTGCTTCTTTTGTTTACTTCATATGGTGCTGGTATTATTGTAGCTCTATTTCAATGACTTACTGTAGCCAAGACTTTGGTGCTCAGAGTGGACATGTCAGGGGAGTGGCGTATCCCTACAGATCTTGCTTCAGAAGGCTTATTTTTCTATTCGTGCATCAAATGTTTTGAAAAATTAAACATACGGTAATAATAATAAAAGAGACCAGGATTAATTAGAATCAATAAATTGATAAATGAGTCTACAAGGTATGTAATATACTCCACTGCTTCTTTCTGTTCTTTATTTGTGTGGCAACTCCTACTGTGAAAACTTCCATGAATTCTCCAAGATAACTGTTTTTGTGAAATACTTCTGGAGGACAGCTCCTTTATCAGTGCCTGGGAAAAATTCAAAATCTAGATTTCTGTTAAGACATTTAGTTGACAAAAATACTAAATATGGATTGCATTCAGACTTGTTCCAGCAGATTTCCAAACCCATTCACTTTACAAATACATGCAAAGCCTGGAAGTGTCTGTTCTTTCATGAATTTGGATTCCCCCCCCAGACTTATCCATGGATTTCTAATCTCTTGATGGGGCTGGCAAGTCTTCTGGGGGCTTACCTGTGGACTATTCCTGATCCCAGCTACTATAGATTTACAGAGCATGCTGTCATCAGTCTGTTTTTAAAAAAATCTGTGCCAATTAACTTTTATTGATTCTGTTGAAAAGGGTGGATGGGAGCTTACTCTTTTTCCCTGGAGGTATCTCTCTTTCCTTTTCCTGTGTTGTCCATAAAGTCAGTTGAGTTTCTATTAGGTTTTCTCTTTTTCCTTATTAGTTCTCTAAAGCCTTCTCCTTTAGATCTCCAGGTTGGCTCATTTCTATGATGCATTTCTTTCTATGATCATACTACATTTGTTCTACATGGAAATTAGTATCTGGAGTTGGGGGTGGAGTCAAACAATGGGGACTCTGAATGTGCTTTCAATAGGGAGAGTCTTGAAATTGGTGGAAATGTATCATGAGGTGCATATTTGGGTGAAAATTGAGGGGCTGGTGAATGTCAATTAAAAAACGCTACAGAATTGGCTCATTTGGGAAAATGATTTTCAGAGTCGTAGATATCCATTTACAAATGACACCTCTCACCAAATTAAATAGGAGGAAATGATGTAACAGGATTGAAAGCAGGTGGAAATGTTAGGCAAAGTTGGAAGGAACATTAGCAGCTATCAGGATTAATTATTATTTCCTTGCATTTCAAATCTTCTTCTTAGTCACTGAAACTTATTTCTATTTCTTTGCATAAGGGATCACAGAAAGACTGTTTTTACACAGAAGGGCTCATAAGCTTACACAGGGGCAGGGACTGTATTTCACTTGTGAAGGTAAATACCCAGCACAAAGTTGTACAAGGTGGCACAGAGTCAGCGCTCTTTGAAAAGATGTGAGGACAGCAAAACCTGTTTGCTACATGTACAGTCTCTTGAACTTTGGTGAGCTATAGTAATAAATAGCAATACAGTGAAAAAAAAAAGACCACTTGAGCTCTCAGCTAGTCAAGTTTTCCCCCCTTTTGTATTTTTTTAAAATTCATATTTACTTTTGGTGAAGAATGTCCCTTCAAAGAACACTGCTGCGTAAAAAGGTTCCCAGGTTCTTGGCTTGCCATCTCTAATCTAAGGAGAAAAGCTGCTGGTTTACATTCCATTTTGCCTTAATACCATCTTCCTGTCACCTGTGAACAGCCTGTAACTTGCATATCTCACTTGCTGCATGTGTTTCCTCTAGATGATGTTCAGTCATAGAGAGCATGACAGAAGCTTCTGGAATACCATTGCATCTTCCTTCTCTCTCTGCCTATCTGAAGTCCACCTAATCTTCAAGGTCAAGTTCTGTAAAGCCTACATGACTTTTTTGTTTTCCTGAACTGATCATTTTTCTGCCTGTGTTCTTTTATCAGAGTTAATTCCAAATCACACAGTGACCCTTTTGCATTGTCTAATTTTGATGTTTTGTTGATTAATGAAAAATAGTGCATAGTGGTTTTCACCTAAGTTATAAATCCCTTAAGAGGGTGGGCAAGGATTTATATGCTTTCATTTCTATTATAATTTAATTAATTAAGCACATGTTTGAGGGCTACTCTGTATCAGGGCCATGCTAAATTTTAGAGATAAAAAATAATAAAATACATGGTCCCTGACTTCAAAATATTCACAGTCTAATGTAGAGACAGATAAGCAATTATAATACAAAATGGCAGTGGCATCACTTGAGCTATTTGCAACGTATAGTGGGAACTCAGTAAAAGCAGCTCCTTAATCTGCCTCAGTGTTCATAGAGAAGATAATATTTCATAAGGGAATTGAAGGAGGAGTAAGAATTTGAAGGGTAGACAAGCAGGGGAGAAGGCATCCTATCCAGGTAGAGGGATGGCATTCCAGGCATGTGGTAGGCATGGTTAAGGGAGCAATTAGCACTTCAGTACTGTTGGAGGGCAAAGTATGAAGCAGACTTGATGGCCAGATGGCTGACTGGTAAGATACCAAACCACAACTGGTATTTTATGCCACGAGAAGATGCTTTTCTTTTCTCAAATGGGCAGAGAATCCAGTTGAAGGATTTTAAACAGAAGAATGGAAATTATCAGATATATATGCTAGAAATACCACACTAACAATTGTGTAAAATGTGTATTAGAAACAGGAGTTAAACTGGAGGTTGAATAGTTACTGCAGTATTTTTTATGAGATTCAATAAACTAGGGTTTTTTTAGTCCAAATGAGGAGAGAGAAAGAGAGAGATAGAGATAGAGATAGATAGAGAAGAGAGAGAGAGAGAGAGAGAGAGAGCAAATTCAATGATAAAGTCTAGATACTTTGACACTGGTTATGGGTGGTGGGTAAGGAAGCAAGGCGCACCAGCTCCTGAAGAGGGTTAGTGTGGAAGTCTGTGGAGGATTGTTGGCTCTTCATTGCTTCTGCGTTTTGGGTCTGGGGTTGCATTTGGTCAGCAGAGCCAGTGGTCGGTCAGGACATGGAGCAGGGTAAAGCAAGGACAGTCTGGAACCCACTGGCACCTCAGTGTCTGTCCTCACTTTCTCTAACTGTACAACCTTCACACAAATTTTTCTTGTGGCTACTTCTAACCCAGAATCATAAAGGAAAGAAAATTGTGGGAAATATAGCTTACATAGACTAAAACCACCACACCCAGATAACCAGCTCTCTCCTGGACATTTGTATTTGAAGGTGCTCTGAAATGGCCCTTTCCTATATCTTTGTTAATGACTCCCACAAGTTCCCAGTTAATCAAGCCTTAACCCAGGAAGTCTTACCATCTCTAGTATCTGGTCTCTCTTCTCCCTTCTCCATTGCTACTGTTTTAGCTCAGGCCAGTGACATTCTCTCAGAGGAAGAGAATTTAAAAAAATTATTAGAACAGTTGTATGCTTACAGAAAAAGCATGAAGAAACTAGGGAGTTCCCATATACCACTCCCCTCCCCACACAGTTTTCCCTATTATTAACATTTTGCATTAGTGTGGTACCTTTGTTGCAATTGATGAACCAATATAATTATAATTATATTATTTATTAACTGTAGTCTGAAGTTTACATTAGGGTTCATTCTTTGTGTTGTATAGTTCTTTGGGATTTTAAAAAATTTTATACTGGCATATATGACATAAAATTCCCCATTTTAGCCACTTACAAGTATACAATTCAGTGGTGTTAATTACTTTCAACATGTTGTGTTATCATCACCACCATCCATACCAAAACTTTTCCATCACCCTGAACAGAAACTCTGTATCAATTAAGCATTAACTCCTCATTACTCCCCACCCCCACACCTGGTAACCTATATTCTAAATTCTTACTGTTTGAATTTGCAAATTCTAAATTACATATACGTGAGATCATACATGTCCTTTTGCGCCTGACTTCTTTTATTCAACATGTTTTCAAACTTCATCCATGTTGTATCATGTTTTAGAATTTCAAGAGGAAGAGAAATTTGAAGTTTGAAGATTATAAATTATGACTTCAATGCACATTCTACATCATTGCAGCACAACATGACTAAAGAGAAAATCTGATCATCTAACTCTCCTTAAAATCCTTTACTTAGTCCTACATGCCTATAGGATAAAATCTAAAATATTTCATGGGGCACGTCTTGTTTTACCTTTCACTGTGTCTAGTACATTGACCTCTAAGCCATAACAAAATATGCTCAATTCTTGGAACATGGTGAAGTTCTTTGCTCGATCTTTACAATTTTTTTTCTGGAATGTTATGCTCTCCCTGTTTTACGACTCTTTCTTGGTATACCTGCTCTTGCCCCTATTGGAATTACCCATCCCTCTGTAATTGCCTATCATTGTACCCACAGGGGCCAGGTTTCTGGTTGGGCAAAATGTGGACCTCCTTCCACACTGAAGATGATTTCTTTTTTTTTTTTTAAATATATTTTCATTTATTTGTAAAAGACACTTAGATCACATAAAATGTTACATAAAAAAAAATATAAGGGATTCCCATATGCCCTACTCCCCACACCTCCCATTTTTCCCCACATTAACAACTTCTTTCAGTAGTGTGGTAATGATTTCTTAAGTGGGCTTTTTTTTCAGAAGAATAATTCCCTGTTTTATAGTCCTGCAGAATTTGGAGCTTTTATTCATTGGCTACCATGAGTGTGTGAGGAGCTTCTGTAATCCTGAAAAAAAACAGGAAAGGAGTTGAAGTCAACTGCTGGCTGGACTTCAGAAAGATTTAGACAAAAGGAAAAAGTGCATCCACCCATATCAAATGAACACTGGTTGGGCTACATCATAAGGAGCATGAGATTGTCAGCAACCAGGGAAATGCTTGGACACAAGATCACTTGCAGTGGTCCCATGTCTTCATTTTCAATGCCTATCTTCTTCCTAAATCTGGTTGTAGGAAACAAACCAGTCCACCTGGTTGTAGCAAGTACATAGCAAGGCAAAGAGCAGGGTTCATCATGGAGTGGATCTTTTGGAGAGAAAAGGCTGAGGTGCATGTGGGTGGGTGTGTCTATGTGACTATGTACTTCAAGTAAATGTATATGTGTTAAACAAATAAAAAGGCCTCTCTGCACATCCATCCATCACAATCTCAGCATGTTCTAATCCTGAAATTCTACTCCAGTGGCAGATGTCATAAAGCACTCTTGGATTTCTATAATTTACCCCCTACTCCCTATTCCCTGTTAGAAGTTTCATCTTCTGTCTCATGGGTACACTATCTTCCAGTGCATCATTGTTACTTCCAAACAATTCTCATCTTCGATACTAGACTAGGATATTTGAGGCTGTAGCAGTTTGGCAGTTTTATATAGTTATGAATTCCAAAAATAGATATTGGATTATGCTTGTAAACTGGTCTGTTAATCTGGGCATGATTAAGTTATGATTAGGGCATTGAGCCCCACCCCTTGGTGGTGCGGGAATCAAATATAAAGGGCATGGCAAAGGATAGAGCTGGAGCAGTTTTGTTTGTTGGCGTTCTGGTGAGGAACGACAGAAGGCCCTGGGATAGAGATGAGCCATTCGCCTGAGATTTCACAGCTGGCCTTGTGGAGAGAGGCAAAGCCTAGAGAGCCTCATAGTCTACAGCTGACCTTGTAGAGGAAACAGAGGGGCTAAGCATGGAGAGAAATGGAGCCCCAGGAAGAGAGGAACAAAAGAAGCCTTAATCCTGGCAAATGTTGGCAGCTGCCTTGCTCTAACACATGGCAACAGACTTTGGTGAGGGAAGAAACTTATGCTTTATGGCTCAGTAACTGTAAGATTCTACCCCAAATAAATACCTTTTATAAAAACCAACAGATTTCTGGTATTTTGCAT
>JAQZBX010095995.1:0-11851 GCA_029593785.1 Cabassous unicinctus
TGGTCCAACCTGGAGAAAGATTCATGAGCACTAGAGAAGAATGTATAACATGATGATTTGGGTTTCAACTTCAGCATATGTCTCTTAGGTTACTTCATTTATCATATTGTTCAAGTTCTCAGTTTCCTTATTGATCCACTATCTACTTGTTCTGTCTATTGATGGGAATGGCATATTGATGTCTCCTACTATTATTGTAGAAGTATATATTTCTCCTTACAGTTTTACCTGAGTTTTTATCCTGGTTAGGTAAACAGATATTTATTTGTGTTATTTCTTCCTGATGGAATGCCCCTTTTATTAACATATAATAGCTTTCTGTATTTCTTATAAGATTTTTGCATTTAAAGCCTGTTTTATCCAATATTAATATAACTACCCCTGCTCTTTTCTGACTTTGTTTGCATGAAATATCTTTCTCCAACCTTTTATTTTCATCTATTTGTATCTTGGGTTCCATGTTGACTCTATTAAAGAAAGCATATGGATGGGATTTAATTCATTAACATGCAATGTTAATGGAGTAATTCATTACTTCAACTATTTTATCCTTTGGCTTTCATGTGTTGTGTCACATCATATTTTGTCTGTCTTTTTCCCACTTTAGTTACCCTCTCTGATCATCTTAATATCAACAGTCTCCTCCAAGTCTCTCTCAACTGTCTTTTCCTTTCAGGCTGCAGAACTCCTTTTTGTATTTCTTATAGGACTGTCCTCTTGTTTACAAATTCTATTAGTTTCTGTTTAAATGTGAGTAATTTAAATTCATGCTCAGTTTTTTTATATTTACTCAAATCAAACTCATTGAGCTACTTCTACGTGCTTCACTTTTTAAAAACAATTCCATTTTATTGATATATATTAATAAAGTATACAGTTTATCCAAAGTGTGCAATCAGTGGTATGGTACAATCACATAGTTGTTCATTCATCACTTCAATCATTATTAAGGCATTTTTATTATTTCAATAATATTAATAAACAAAAAACAGGCAAACAAACAAAAAAGAAAATTCCTCATCAATCAATCTCTCTGTTTCCCCTGCTGTACATAAATGATTATTTCTGGCTATTCTTGCACAAGTATTTATTTGTTTATTAAGAAGTTTTATTGGGATATATTCACATACCATATGATCTATCCAAAGTGTATAATCAATGGCCGTATTTAGCTGTTAAAAAGTACATTACTGTAATGTACTTTTACAACATGTTTCACACTTCACACATTTCACTGACACTGTCCAGTCAAGGGGTCCCACATCCATAGGAATGGATTAATTCTAAAAATATGATATTTTATGGGATTCACAAAACTTCTGTCACAGTCTCTAATCCTCCATCTTCCTAGAAGTGTCTAACAAATTCTTAAGTATAGGTAAAAAACAGAATGTCTCCCCAATGCCTTTACATGAATAAAATAATGATTAGAAATATTGTCCTCTAAGTCTTATTTTAATTTATAAGTGAGGGAATTTGCAGCTTCTCTCAAGTTTCAGACTGCTTACACCCCCCATTCAATGATTCTGTAATGCACGTAGTTGGGTACTCAAGCCACATTCACTCAAATATCATAAATATCTTATCTTATTCTAGAAGGAAATATCAATTATAAACTCTATGATAGTAGTCTACTGAGTAAGTATCACAATAAAAAGATTTCATTGACTCCATTTTCACCTGCAGAGATATTAAAACTAAGGTACTCTAAGGGAGCAGATGTAGCTCAGTGATTGAGCACCTGCTTCCCAAGTAGGAGGTCCTAAGTTCAATCCCAGGTATCTCCTAAAACAATTAATTAATTAATTAATTAATTAAATAAAAACTAAGGCTTTCTTTAATATCACATCTCAAGAATAAATCAAACCCTTTTATTAACACCTTTCATTCATATGGAATATTTATTGCAATTCACAAGAGGACATTTCTATAATGGTACTATTAACTATAGCCCATCATTTAGCATAGTATTCACTATTTGCTTTGTACAGTCCTAAGTTTTTTGGTTTTTATTTTAATTTTTATTCTAGTAACATATACACCACCTAATATTTCCACCTTTTAACCACATTTAATTATAATTCAGTGCTGGTAATTACATTCACCATGTTGTGCTATCATCACCACCAAATTGTACAGAGATTCTGTTTGGGTTGATGGAAAAGTTTTAGTAATGTTGTATTTCTTGCTCTTGATGTAGTTCAGGCAGTCTTTGCAGTTTCAGATGAACATTTTAAATCTCACTTTCAAATTATTTATTTTCATGCTGATTATAGCCATAGCAGAACAGCCTGTGAGCTATGTCCCCATTGGCACAACTAACCCCACAGGAAACCTAGGGGCTCCAAGCTGTGTCATCTCATTACCTGTTCTTCACATACAGGTGATTACAGTATTACCATGGGGCAGGCAGAAAGTAGAGTCACCAAGAGCCCATGGTTTAGGTAAGGCTCCATTTTCTGGGATCTAAAGTTATTTTTTTGGTAGCCTGGAAGCCTATCCTGTCTAAAAAATATCACAGAAAATTGTGTTTTACAAACTACTTTGTGTTAGTCAAAGGACAACTATCCATGGAGGAAGATCTGCAACAGGAATATCCAGCACTGACCTGCGTTTCAATTTTGCAAATTTAGGATGATCAGTCTGACTGGTATTGTCTTAATATTTATTCCTTTGTTGTATAATTCATTTTTAATTTGAAAGAGAAATTTCCAATAAAAAGTTTAAAACCTGTTTTTAAAAGTAAATTAATGGGCTATGTGGGAGAAGAATGCATTGGTGTTGAAAAATTCTTGTGCATTCCCTCTTTATACAGAAGAAATGCTTCCACCCTTCTAGCATAAAAATGAAATACAACTTTTTGTAAGGGTGGAAAGATCATTCTCATCTAGATGCTAAATTTTGGGTAAAAATGTAATGAGGACAAGGTGATAGCCACAAAATATTTGTGTTCTTCTTTTGTTTCTTCCTGTATATCCCTAATTAAGTTGGGGCAGAAGATACATATCAATATCTCTGTCTTCTGTGTATTTATGAAATCATGAGGAAAGAAAAGGTTACAATCTGGATGAAATTGCAATTTTCTGTTTGTGAATTTATTTTCCAGATATACCTGTAAAATGCTTTCAATTTGAAATGTCTTGGTTGGCAAACTCACAGTATCTTCATTCCAACAAACATCTGAGCAAGTGATTTCAAGTAGAGTGGGTTTCATTGAACTCCAAAGGAGGAGCAAATGCTGCCATAGACAATTTGTCAAGGATGGTGAAGCTGCATATCAATAAAATTTTATTTATTAAAGCAGACAATTTTTTTATGTCCTACATATTTGCCTTGGTTCTTCAGCCCCCTCAAAGTGCACAGCTTGTCACAAAAGCAGAAAATAGACTGTACTTGTCAGAAAAAACACATCACTAATGCTATGTTCAATTTCTGCTTATGTTTCTATTATTTATATTATAATTATGCATTCACAGTTACTCCTCCTTTCCAACTCCAATCATACGTAACAAATGAACTCATTTCTCTCTTTTTATTTGCCTTTGGAAACTTTGTATTTATGGAATCATACCATGTATATTCTTATCTGTCTGCCCGATTTCACATTTTTAGGTTCACCTATGTTATAGCCATATCAGTAGTATCAGTACTTTGTTTTATTGCCAAATTATATTGCATTGTCTGGCTACATGGCAATTGCTTGTATATCCATCAGTTGATGGAAATTTGGGATGTTTCCACTTTTGGAATCTGTGAATAATGTTACTATGAACCCTGGAGTATATTCTTTAAAAGAAGATGTATATTTATTTCTCTTGGGTACATAGGTAGAAGTGAATGTGCTGAGTGATTACTTAATCTTTTTTTCTGTTTAGAAAACTGGAAGACAATTTCTAAACAAAGCTCTCAATAAGAAAAACCACTTGAAGAACAAAAGTAGGTACCTGTCTTGTATATATTTTCCTTCAAAGCAAGAATTCCTCAGAAAATTATAACCAGGAAATTAGGTGTCTGGTTTCTTTTCATGATTCTTTTTTCAAGCCTTATTGTCAACAATGGTCTAATTATTTAAGCCATGCTTTTGATAAACATGATTACATGATGAGTGTAAATCTATTTCATTTGGTATTTTTTATCATACAACTACTGGTTTGTAAATATATTGTGTGGGTAAAATGAAAATAATTATATGTGGAACTATCACATGTCTTGAACATGCTCAAAAAAAGTGACTTTGGCTTTTATTTCTGTCACCATTATAGTTCATGTAGTCTGTTAACACAACCCTAATAACAGAAATAAGCATTCTATGCAGTCTGAAGAAAACTAAATTACACATCATCTGGTAAAAATTCAGGAATAATAGATATTATCTCTGGTTTGCATAAACTTTCCCCACACATTTTATCTCCTTTCCTCTGGTTAACTTTTCTCCATCTCTTATCATTTAACTAATTCATCACTTGTAGCAAAATATACATGTATGGGAAGACTGTGTAAGTGATCATTTATTATTCTATACTCCCATGGCTTTCTACTCTTTATACTAAGAGCTAATACCCCATAATTGCTATTGGAGTATAAAAGTAAACATTTGGCAAATTTTAAAACTACTTATTAAATATAAATAACATTCAAGATCTTATCATTAGAGTTGTATGATGATAAAATAAAATCATAGTATATTCAGAATTCCTGACAATGATTCAAAAAGTGCAGTGATTTTTACTGTATGGTAATTTTCCAGATTATTATTATAACCACAGGGAAAAAAGCACTTCAGTTGTTGGTGACAGATTAAATATACTACTTGGAATATAGGAACCAGGGACACTTTCACTGTGATGTAAATCTGTGGTATTTCTTAGGTGCAAGGCAATCAGAAATGCTGGTGAATAAGGCTGAAGAGTGCATTGATGATTTAAAGGGAATAGTTGCTACTCCCAAGCTTATTTTTCACTGAAGTTTTGGCAGATTTTCAATAAGACAAGTCAACAATATTTTCTTTATTTTTTTCCTCCTATTTAATGATTGGCCAAAATCCCAATTATCAATTCTGGTAACGAATTCAATTTTTTGAAAAATCATACCTCAGGCGAACAAATAAGTCTGCAAAAGTTGCCAATTTTCAAGCCCAGGTCAAGAGAAAAATCCCAATTTTAAAGAATAATAATGGAAATGCAATATCTGGTCAAGATAAAAGTCCTCATTTTATAGAAGAAATAATGGAAAATGAGAAATATTTGTGATTTGATTAAGGCTGGGATATGTTCTCTGACCTCACTTTCCATATGATCTTTCACTAATACAGTGTCTCGGATTTGGGAAGTACAGCAGGTAAGAGCTCAGACTTTGTGGTTTGGCAGACTTGTTTTGGACCTCAGCTTTGTGAGCTGTTGTATTTCTACTTTGTCCTTTGTGACAATATGGCATAAATCCCTAGGTAATAGGGTGTTGTGAGGATTAAATGGGATATTGAATGGAAAGAACTTAGTGCCATCCCTGTCATAGAGTACTGTTTGATAATAAAAAAAAATGTTTTAGTCTATTGCATGGGATAAGAGTAACTATACAAAGATGTATAGTTTGTATTTTGGGCCTATAAAATTAATTCCTCCAAATAATTATTAAACAAATTAAAAATATGTACCTCATATGTATTTCTTTACAATCAATACAAAATGCCTGGTAGAGTTTCATGAAATGACACACTGCTGTGAAAATTGTAGACAATATTTATGATGTTTTCTTCCTCCTAAAAGAATCTCATTTTCTTTTGACTGAATGTGGAGTACTGAAAGATATGTTGTACTTCATGAACATAACTCTTCCTGTTTCTCAAGTAAAAATCTGATTTATCAGGATACTTATTGATTGGCATGGTCAGAACTCCAATTTTCGTTTTTGTGGCACTTAGAATTTATAATATTTGTTCCTGCTCCTTAACTCATAGTTTCAATTATCTGCATCCACAGGGGGGCTATGTGATGGCAAACACCTCCAAGGAGAAATTATGACAGAATTTTGATAATAGTTCTGTGGCTTCCATTTTTCTGGAATGTTTGATTCTCAAGCACTGGTGTTTGGTAGCCTACAGTATGTGTCTTCCTAATATGATAAGGATACAATAGCATTATGAATGAGAAACAATACACATACATTATTTAAAAATGCTTTATTGCTATAAAATGTATATAACATTAAATCTTCAGTAAATTGTAATACTTTACCTGGTGGAAGAACTTGCCTCATTGCTGATGGCTGCTGACTGATCAGGCTGGTGGTTGCTAAAGGTTGTGGTGGCTGTGGCTATTTCTTAAATTGAAAACAATTAAGTTTGCCACATTGATTGACTCTTCCTTTCATGAAAGGTTTCTCTATAGTATGTGATGTTGTTTGATAGAATTTTACCCAAAGTAGAATTTATTTCCAGTTTGTAGTCAGTCCTATCAAATCGTGCTGCTGCTTTATCTATTAAATTGGTATAATATTCTAAATTATTTGTTGTCATTTAAACACTGTTAACGGTATCTTCACTAAGAGGAGACTCCGTTTTAACAAACCAATTTCTTTGCTCATCCATAAACAGCAGCCCTTTATCTTTTAAAGTTTTATCGTGAGATTGCAGCAATTCAGTCACTTCTTCCAGTTCCACTTCAAATTCTAGTTCTCTTGTTATTTCCCTCACATCTATATTTACTTGCACTTCTGAAGTCTTGAATCCCTCAAAGTCATCCATGAAGATTGCAATCAACTTCTTCCAAACTCCTGTTAATGTTGATGTATTAACCTCCTGCCATGAACAAGAATGTTCTTAATGGCATCTAACTGGTGAATCCTTAACAGAAGGTTTTTAATTAATCTTACTAAGATCCATCAGAGGAATCATTATCTACAGTGAGTATAGCTTTATGAAATGGATTTTTTAAATACTAAAACTTGAAATATGAAACTACTCCTTGATCTCTGGGCTACAAAATGAATGTTGTATTAGCAGCATGAAGACAACATCAACCTCATTGTACATCTCCATCAGAGCTATTGAGTGAGCAGATATGTTGTCAATGAGCACTTATATTTTGAAGAGAATGCTTTTCTTCTGTGCAGTAGGTCTCAACAGTGGGCTTAAAAATTTTAATAAACCTTTTTGTCAACAGATATTCTTATCATTCATGTGTTCACTAGATCTGTACTTATAATTTCCTTCAAAACTTCTTTGCATTCATACTTTTCTGTTTTACACAAGAACTTTAGCTTGTGGCCTATCTTGGCTATGTACTTGCCTTCTTTACTAAGCTTAATAATTTCTAGGTTTTGATTTAAAGTGCAAGACCTGTGACACTTTCTTTCACTTGAACTCTTAGAGACCACTTTAGGGTTATTAATTAGCCTAATTTCAATATTGTTTTTTCTCTGGGAATAGGAAGGCCAGAAGAGAGAAGAGAGATGGGGAACTGCCAGTGAGTGGAGAAGTCAGAACACACATTTATTGATTAATTTCACCATCATATGTGGGCATGGTGTATGGTTTACCAAAGCAATTACAATAACATCAAAGATCATAGATCACAGGTCACCATAACAGAAATCATAATAATGAAAAGGTTTGTAATATTTCAAAAAATTACCTAATGTGATACACAGACACAATGTGAGCATATGCTGCTAGAAAATGGTGCTGATGCACTAGCTCAAATCAGGTTTTAATTTTATTGCTAAGTGCAATAAAACATGAGATGCCTGTATTGGCAAAGATTCTTTATCTTTTTAGTAATTCTTAATTATATTTTTGTTTAAAAAGTCACATATACTTATATTGTTGTTTTTGCTTTCCTTTCATTATAGTTGCAGGTCTTAAACTATCTTCCTGTTGTTTTCTCAGCCACCAAAACAATATGATTACTTACATAAATTAAGTAAATTCCTATCATAAGAAGTTACACAAACTTCAGAATGTAGAAATGCAAATAATTTACCAAAAGTGAAGATTAAAAATAATGATGTATTCTGAGGATGATAATTATAAAATGGTGATAATCATTTTTTTCTTCCTTATGGAGAAAAGGACAATAAATTTTGACTGCTAAAACTCCAAATACATAATTAGTTTGGATCAAAGTAAAAATTTTTGTATTTGTCATAATATCTAAATTATGAACACATACAGAATTCTTTCTTAAACAAATTCACATTTGTTTAAAATTGATTTTCTTCACCAAACATAATAGCAATATTTTTGTACTATTCCTAATTTTATATATATAATTATATATATATATATAAACACTTATTTTTGTATGTTTTCCAGGTTTTGCTTATTAATTAGATGAGGCAGTATGTATAGCCATGTAAATATACAGAAGAAAACAATCATTTGCCATTATCCATGACCAGTAGCCATGATTCTGTCTGGGCAAGGAAACAGAAGTGTTCAACACATACCTGCTAAAAAGCTTATGAAGATGTAGGCTCAACAAAGTAATGTAAGCAGCAGCAACCACATGTGGAAAAAGGCATCCAAACTTTAACTGTAACTTGTTCCTATAGGTTCTTTTGTAAACACAAAATTTACACTGAAATCCTTGCCTGGTGAGCTCAGTTTCTCTCACTCTCTGGTAACTCCCTGATCAGTCCAATAGAAATTTTTAACAACATACTTAAAATTCCTATGAGTTAAGTCAGTTGTGAGCCTAATTGTAACATTTTACAAAATGTATTCCTTTCCATTCACACATACTCAAAATTTATTTCTTAATACAAAGAGTGTAGAGAATGGAAGTCTAATGGCTCATCTGTGTAGAACTGGTTAAAAGGTTGTTTGTAAATGAGTGGAAATGGTAAGAACACATCATGTTGTTCAGGGCTAGCAGAGCTATTATGTGGGTATGACAGTGGTTGAAAGGGAAAGGCTGAGGACATTTATATTACCAGAAGGAAAGCTAAAAAACTTAACATGGGTCTGTGTGACATAGTGAAATCTCATGTAAAATATGAATATGGGTGATATTGCATATATAAGACAGCTTTTACAAAATACAAATACAAAGAAACTAGAGAGACAGAAATTGAATAGCAGCTATTACAGTAGGGGACATCTAGAAAGATTGGGAGGTGATGACTTGTTTCTTTGGATGGTATTTGTTCTTTAGTATTATTATTATTACTGGAACAATGACAATGCTCTAAAAATGATTGAAGTGATGAATGCACAACTATATGATTGTACTGAACACCATTGATTGTACACTTTGGTTGGATTTATTCTTTATTAATATGTATCAATAAAATTTATTTGTTAAAATGAAAAAAAAAAGTATTTCTTCAAAGAATTGCTAAATGGACATACCCTGATGATTGTATTGTTAATGTAATTAACAAATTATCAATATTAATCATTTATGTATTAAATAAATATTTTTGGGGATTCTGAGATTCTATTACCAGTAAACATCAACATCTATAAAATTGCTACCTAATTTCCTTCCAACTCTTTTTATATTTGAATCAGAAGCTATGCTCTGTGATAACACCAACTTCAAAATCTTGCTGATATAAAATAATTGAAGAAGCAAACTCATGAAGTTAGAATCTACAATATAGTTTACCAGGGGACTGGGTCAGGGTAGAGGACAGGGAATTAAGTCTTAAAATGTACTGAGATTCTATTTTTGACTGTAGAAAATTTTTGGTAGTGGATGTTGGTAATGGTAGCATGGCATTGAGAATGTAATTAAAGGCAATGATTTGTACAGTTTAATATTGTTAAAAGGGGAAATTTTAGGCTGTATATATTATAAAAGAATAAAAGAAAAAATAAATCAGCAGTAACAGCAGTAGCAGAAGTCTTACCTGGAACTTTATCTTCTCTTAAGACTAACCAAGAGTCAATATCCTTGTCCTGAACCTCTACTTAGGAGGGCTTTCATTCAGTCTTTCACCTTTTATTTTCTACAGATTTGTCATTGATATCCTTAATCAGTTTGAGGAGATTTCTTTCTATTTTTTAGATTTTATGTGGTTCTACCAGAAATGGATTTTTTATTTTGGACATACATTTTCTACCTCTCTTCACAGGATCATATGTTTTCATTTTTGGCCTATTATTTAGTCTATTAATGTGGTGTTTTATGTTGATTTATTTTCTTAACTTAAAACAACCTTAATAGTGAAGCAAAATGCTACTCACTATCATGTATTATCTGTTAATATATTGTTAGATTAGAATTGATAAACTTATCTTAAGAATTTTGCTGCATTAGTCCTAAGGATTGTTGTTCTGCCCAGAGATGAGGTAGAGCCAATGGTTGGATCAGTTCCTGGTTACTGAGTAGAAAACAGAGGTGGTGGGGATTCCTTGACTTCATGTCCAAGGCCACCTGCTATAGTTGGCTGTAGCTTTGCTGCAAGACATACAAACAGATACAAACTTAAAAATGTCTGGAATGGGCCAAAGGGCCACATTTTGCCAAATTCCATTGCATAATCAAAATAAAATGGATTTTAAATTGAAGATAAATTAAATAGATGAAACAATATGCATAAACAGAAAACCTTCAAACTGCTTAGTATTATGAATGATTTTGGTAATCACATATATAATTTTATATTATCATTTAATGTAAATATCTTCATGCAGATATATCATTTCTTGAAAATATTTTCTAAACACTAGGATAATTTATATTCCTTTTCCTTTTTCAAATTTTTCCTTTTGATGTGGTCTTATTTACATATTTGTAATTTAGTTGCTTGAGTTTTCGGTGTGACTTCTAAGAAATTATTGCTTAACTAAAGGTCCTGAAGATGCTTCCTTATATTTTCTTCCAGGAGTTTCATTTTTCTGGCTCTTAAATTTAGGTCTTGATCCACTTTGAGTTGGTTTTTGTACATGGCGTGATGTAGGGTTCTACTTACATCGTTTTGCATATGGACATCCAGTTTTCCCAGGATCATTCATTCCAATGTTCTTTGTACTCTTTTCAAAAAGAAGTTGGACTTAAATCTGAGGAATGATTCTTGAACTCTCATTTTCATTCCATTGGTCAGTATTTCTGTCCTTGTGTCAATACCAGCCTGTTTTGATTATTGTGGCATTGTAATAAGTTTAAGAAAAGGAAGGATGAGTTCTCCAACTTCATTGATAGTTTCTGGATTTCTATTTGTGTGTCTTTGGGTGGGCCACCCAATCCTGTTTCTTTATCTAGGATTCTTTTTCTGCAAAACTGTACATTTTAATATTTTAAAATATTAAACTCTGTACTTTAGCTCCCCTGCTGTCTGTTCCTTAAGTTTTCATACAATTATTAATATGACAGGATTTTTCTTGAATACAGCCAGCTAATAATCCAAACCAAGAAACCAAAGCAAAAACCACGTTTCTTTGTCATTGAAAATCGTATCTCCATTGGCTGGTGGTCTATTTCAGAGCTTAGCTCACCTTTCAAGAAGATCAACCTGAGGCAAATAGAAGTCAAAGATCCTCTCTGTCTTATATGAGCCTGTGTGGAGCCATGGAGCCTGTTTCTTTTCCTGGGCATATGCTTACTAGTTGCTTCTAAATTCCCCTGTTTACAGTTATAGAAATTTGAATGAAGTTCCCTTCTATCCCTTTGATATGTTCATCTCTTCATTGTACTCCCTTGTGTGACTTAATTCAGGTAGTTCTTTGCCTCAGGCTGTTTCAATTTAATTATTTCTCATACTCTTCCAGGTTTTCTCTCAGAAAACATTCTGGAATGGTGAGCCTGAGGGAAGTTCCATGGCCTAATCCTTAAGACCTCCAGCTGATATATGGGCACTGACATCCATGTACACAAATGTGCACCAGGAGCCTGAGCATCCACCCCCAGTC